>PVJA010001494.1:24951-125986 GCA_004027025.1 Myocastor coypus | reverse complement strand
TTTTTTTTTTTTTTTTTTTTTTTTTTTTTTTTTTTTTTTTTTTTTTTTTTTTTTTTTGCGGGACCAGGGTTTGAGCTCACAACCTTGCACTTGCCAGGCAGGCACTTGTGCCACGGAGCTATCTCCCTGGCCCCCAATACTACTTTTAAATGTTTTTCAAAGTAAGGTAGTTTGACAAGAGGTTAATATTAATGTAAGCATGATGATTAAAGAAAGCAAGTTTCACAATTTATATGAAGTATGCTATTGATTCTACAGAAGACCTTAATTTGTACTGAGATGGGATCCTCACAGTAGTCCCAAGTGCGTGAAGAATAGCAGCACTGTAGTTTTCCAGTAACTGATCTGAGTTTCCTCATGAGCCCTCGTATAGAGCAGAGAGATGCAAACTTTTGCATAACAGCATCTCAAGTGCTTTCCTTCAGGCACAGCCTCAGCTCTGGCAAGCTCTTCCTGGGTTAAGATAGAGACTGCAATCCCAGCTGTTCCCAAGGCAGTCTCCTCTGAGCTGAGAGTGGCCTTCCTGGGCTGCCCGCATCTTCTGCCTCTCCTCTGGGTCTTCAGTGTCCTCTCCCTCCCCACACAAGGCAGTGCTGTTCAACATAAATAGTATGTGAGCCACGTTGGTAACTTTAACTTTCCAGGTAGCCACATTAAAAAAAAAAAAAGTAAAAAGAAACAGGGGAATTGACTTCAATGGTATATTTTTTTTTAAGTCAGTATACTGTAGAGAAATACCACCATTTAAGTATGCCGTATTAAAAGTTATTATTGGGCTGTGCTATATTTTCTCATAATAAATACTTTAAACCTGGTATATACGCTTTCTGTACCTTTCAGTTTGCACTAGTCACATTTCAGCTGCAGAAGAGCCTCATATATAATTCACGAATATGACATCAGCTAGTACAGGAGTGTAAGGGGCATGTGGGGCACAGCATGCACCACAGCAGCCTCCCAGCAATGGAGGCATGGATCACTGCTCTACCTGTAGGTTCTGCCAGCCTTATAAAATTGCTATCAGAGTTCATATGTACATGTTTTTTCTCCTTAGCTCTGAGTCTCCTTCTTTTGAAGAAATCCCTGCTATAGGCCAGAATCTAAAACTTACTCTCTTAGCCACCTTTGCAGCTAGAGTAAGAACATGTGACCTGCGTCCAGTGCATTAAATATATATATTTCACTTGGAAGCCAGGGCCTGTGAAACTCTGTGTGTGTGTGTGTGTGTGTGTGTGTGTGTGTGTGTGTGTGTTAGACAGGCTTTCACCATGTATTTCAGGCTGGCCTTGCACTCACTCTGTAGCCCAAGCTGGCCTCAAACACACAGTGATGCTCCTGCCTTAGCCTCTCGAGTGCAGGGATCACAGGTATGCACCTCTACTTCCACTAAGTCAGGTGTGCTTAAGATGGTGAAAACATTGCTTCCTACAGTAAAAAGTGCTATTTGTAAGCCATTTTCCTCCAGAATTTCAGCATTTTTCTTGTTGTAAAGCAGAAAACATTTGAAGTTCAAAATGTTGATGGCCGTTTGGGAAGAAAGAGATTAGCACCAGCTGCCTAAATTGGTTTTGCTAATCTAGAGTGTATTTGGGGTGCTTGCCAACACCAGAGCACTGACAGTTACTGCATTTTCTAAGTAGTAAAACCAGCTGTTTTTCACTATTTTTCGTGTCTTTTCTTAACAATGTGTAAATTTCAGCACATTGCATTGGAGGGCATCAAGGGTATTTGGAACTATCTAGTGTTTGAGAATTTTTAAAGCACATCTAGTAAAGTGTCTTAATCAGAAACTTTACAAACACTTGATATGTCCTTGCTTCTCAGCACGAGACTTCCTCAAATTGGTACAAATGCTCTTGCTCTTTAAATCTGTCAACCAAAGCTCCATTCCAAGTAAATATGTCAAATGATGGATGGATCAAGGATCATTGTCACTAAACATAGTTTTTAGTGAAACTATCCTGACTTACAAGTGCATTTAGAAATTCTTTGCAATTTAGCCTTAGTTTAAAAGACTAATAAATGATACTCTGATAAATGATACTCTGCTTTCCAATCTACTGAGGTAATTTTGTCTATAGCAATAACAACAAAAACTTTTAACCTACTCATAAGGATAACAAAGTTAATTGTGGGATATGTACATTTATATATTGTGGCACAGATACACAGGTTATTCCATTATAATTGTGGCAATTCTTACACTGAGTTCAGTTGAGCAAGAATGGTTTACAGAGGGTGGTTAAGAAATTTATTGACAAAGCAACTTATAATCATTTTGATATAAAAATTAAGCAAGCCTGTACCAGTGGGCAGACAGAGCACCAGATGACCAGATGGGTAGACATGGCCAGAAGAGGGTCATTCCAGGGAGCTTGAGCAGTGATTTAGTTCCTAATGTGTTCAAGTCTGGCTGTACCTACATGGTCCCTTCCAAACCATGAGCAATTAAAGAATGTCTTTTGATTGATAGCTTGGGGTGTTTTCATTTTATTGTTAACAACTTGACCGTATTTTAAAAATTATGTCTCATTAAAAGGCAACTTATATTTCTGATTGCCGAATTGGCCTATCTGTTATATTTACTTGTTCAGGTCATTAATTGTCAGCAGGTACATGTTTTTTGTGGAAGGCGCTGATATTCAGAAGTCCTTTGTGCTGCAGTTTTAAGTATGAAATACCTCAATACCACCACTATTTTTGCTTTCTGTGAACATGTGAATGAAATGAAAGAATCTGGAATATCAGATTGGACATATAAGTATGTTGATATTTTTTAGAATAAATTTTATAAAAATTCTGCTCCCCAGTAACAGACTTTTATTTGAGTCAATAGCTAATACTATGGGTACTTCAAAGTTTTTCTTTTAGCATTCAATTATTCTGAAACTGTATTACTTTTCTCTCATTGTCCCAACTTGGAAGGGTAAATGATTTGCTGGTCTTTCTTAACAAAAGTGGGCTCTGTCTCATTCAAGACCTCACATGGTATTTTGTGAATAAAATGGAGGTAGTGCTGTATTGATGTCTATGCTACTAAGCCCTTTGTTGTGAAGTTTTGCTAAGTTCATTTAGATAAAGAAATACTGAACATGTAGTCATAACATTTAGGAAGATTTTATCAAGCTGTAAGGATGGATACGTAGGAACTCAGTAAACATAGTTAGATGAGGCATAACATACCATGGATTGGGGAAAATGTAAAGCACACTTTGACAAGATGTCTCTGTTGTGGCGGCTGCAGTGTAGTTGTGAACATTTGATTTTTGTCCTTGCTTTGGAACTACCATTGTGCACATGTATCACACACACACACACACACACACACACACACACACACACACATATATAAATATGCATGCAAACAGACACCTATAACGAAGGGCTCATGCTTGCAATCTGGACTATTTTTTCTATAAGTTGTGTTATGTGTTTTATAGAATCATATAATTATACTCTACAGTTCTATAGAGGAGTCTTAGGAAACTTGCAGTCCAATCTCTTTGTACTTACTGTCCAGGCTTCTAGTTTTAAAATGACATAAATCATTCTTAGCCAAATTTTGCAGTAAAAAAAAAAAACTTTAATTGAAAAATATTTTGTTACCTCAAAGAATTATCAGTAAAGCTATGGACTCATGTTTAGGAAAGAGTCCATATTGTAACAACTCTCTCTAGAGTTAATGCTCTTACAAGTTCAACCACTGACCACTGGATACCATGGCTGTCTGTTCCCTGGCTGTCCCCTTGTTCTGAGATTCCCCACTGGCCACTCTGCCCTTTCTCATGTCCTGCCATACTTCTACATCAAAGTTAGTGAAAGTCTAAATGGAACTGGCTTCTAAGTAGGTCATCTGATGAGCTGAACTCAAGCCTCATACTCATCTTTAGTGCAAAGGAGACTAGGAAAGTGAGTTTTAGAATTTGGTTTACTGTAAAGGTTTCTTCTAAAAAGCCAGGGAGAAAAACAATGCCTTCTACCGTCTACAACTTTTTGGGGGTGTGGTGGTGGTACTGGGGGTCTAATTCAGGGCCTTTTGCTTGCCAGACAGGCTCATATGCTATTGAGCTATATCCCCAGCCCCAGTCTACAACTTTAGTTGGAAAAATCAACATACCCTCCTGGGTTACTTGTTGGTTTGTTTTGGTGCTGGGGATCTCACCCCTGTTCTCATGCATGGTAGACAAGAGCTCTACCACTGAGTTACTTCCCCGGCTCACATAATTTTCTTAGAACTACTAGAAAATTGCCTTTTACTAACACTTCAACTTTATATTTTACAATCTAAAACATGCTTACATCATTCACAAAAGAAATCAACTCAATAATTTTTTGTCCAATTATATTCTAGTCCTATTGAGAACTATTCTATTTCAGAGCCTATGCACCAAATTTTAAAGTTTACTACTAGTAATAACACATCCTATAAAATAATAAATAGAAAAGGCAGTAAAGAAAGTGCACAAAAATGGAATATGTACAGTACATTAAAAGTGAATATGTTGCTTTTGTAAATTGTCCTTGGTCCAGTAAATGGTCAAAATCACAATTCAAATGTAAAATTTACCATTTTAACTATGGATTATACATGTCTTTTGCTTTTAGTAAACATTTTGGCTCAATAAATCGTGCCCAAAAGGTTGTCTGTATCTTAACTTTGCAGGGACTCACTTGTACAGAGTTGCATTTGTCACTAGGCATGCAATACCAGACGTTTCCAAGGCACTCCTGTCTTTGCTAAATAATAGCAGCTTTATTCTCTATGGTAAGTCCATTGTTTGAGCCACTACCATAACCTCCTTGTCTGCCTGATTCCTTACTGACAAGATAAGCTCCAAAGGCAACTACTTGCATCAGCTCCTCATTCATTAAATCCATTGCTATCCTCCTGGTGGAAACAGGAGTAAAGCAGACATACCTAGAGTCTCATAGATGGGAAACAAAATTTCATGAATGATTAGGGGTTAATTGTGGAAAATACTATTCCAACTTGTACCTACAGGTTATTGTATTCCTACTTGGACTTACAAGTTAATGATCATTTAACCTTGAGAGAAATGGTACCGTATGTTGGGCACTACATAAGGCCAAAAACTACTCCCTACAGAACAGCAAGTAACCTCACAAAATAGCATCTCACAGCTCATTCTGTGTCTCAGGCTTCAATAGGGCATTTCACCATCTTGTAGGGACAGTTGCATCTGGATGAGGTGGTAACGAATCCCTGCTCTTCAGGTCATTGCCTTACTCCTTACACTACAAAAAGAGATATGAGAAAACTAACACTGCTACTACATGGTGGAAATCCAAGTTTTTTTTTTGTTTTTCCCATCATACAAAGTAAGGCCAAATAGTGTTGTAACCAGCCAACACTAGCTTATTTTCCTTGGATACCATACTTTAAAGATCTCAAAGTTGCAATCACTAGATTACCTTTATAAGGGAAATTCCATGTATCTGAGCAATACATGGATTCTGTTGTCAGCACTAGAAATATTTTATCACTAATGCACTGAGTAAGTACAAAGCTGCTGAGGAGGAAGACCTATGTATACGTTGCAAATTGTCCCTTCTTAATTCTTGAAAACCATCTCTCTATAGTATTCATATATGATGGATCAATTCTAACAGGTCCATCTACATAGTCTTTCTGAGGCTTGTCCCAAATCCTCAGTTATGTTTCTTTAATATCTGTAAGCATTTTGCAAAAACATTGGCTACTGTCCACAAAATGCTATTTATGTTATGTATTCATTTACTAAAAAATATGTATATTGAACATCAACTTTTCACCAGTCACAAATCCCTTACCTTGACTGCAGGAGCACTGAAATGTCCTCTTGAAATTATATTCAGGAGAATTTCCTTTCTCTATGCCTTTTTGAGGACCTCTCTGATGACAGTGATTCACACAGCAATCTATTGCTGTCTGGGGCAAGCATACCATAAAACTGGCTCATTTTTTTTCTTCCCTGGATAGCTAGTCATTAAGAATGCCTTATGGACCACAGACACAGGCTAAGAGAGGGATGTCAGTATGGCAAAGTGGCATGTTAGGAGTGTGATCTGTTTTTTCTGCGCATTACCAGTGTCTTGACATCCAATCTGTTTTCATGACTTTGTGCTGCTTAAAACTCCCAGTTGTATGGCCGGCTGGCTCAGATAACACCAAGCTCTTTAGGTATAACTAGAGTCTTGCTGTCACCTGGTGTCTTAAGGTCAGGAGTCTATTCCTTGTCTTAAAAACAAAAAACAAAAAACAAAAAACAAAAAAAACCACAGAGGGGACAAGTAAGACTTTATGAATGTTGTGAGGAATGAATACATCAACATGTGGAAATCACTTACAAAGATGCCTACCATGTTTTCCCTGCTTGAGAAATGATAGCTGTCATTTTAACCAGGGTCCAATAATGAGGCAAGAACTACTTCTTAAACAAAAGTCACAATTTGCAAATAAGACATAGCTGTATTGTGGAAATTTGAAGGCAAGATTCACAAAAACACGAAAGACTTTGGTAAGTTCCCTAATACCTTCTGTTCACCTGGAATTTACCAGGGCACCAGTGAACCCACTGAGTCATACAATCAAGTGGCTACTTGGCTTAGACCAGCTGCCCAACTTTCTGTTGCTTGGCGCTTATTGAAAACTATTAGCTTTTCAGACCACCCACTAAACTGATTGGTGACTTATTTCCAAATACTGATTTTGATGCCTCCCAGTGTAAACAGTGCCACTCAGCACTGTAACTTTTTTTTTTTTTTTTTAGTTGGAAGAGAGTTCAGAGCCCTTTGCTTTGAACATGGAGTAAGAGGACCTGTGTTGGTATCTCTACTTTACAACTTCCTCCCACCGCACGGTACTCTCCTCCTCCTCTATGGTGCCCAGCCAGCTGTCTCCTAGGCTGGCCACATAGCTTTCTTGCACTTCAAATTCTCCATGCTCCAGGTATTCATTATCCTGTCCAACCTGTTCTTCCTTCAGTGTTTCCCCTTTTGTACATGATACCAGCACCTGCCTGTCACCCAATCAGATGGCCAGGTGACTCCTACTCCTCATTCCTGTGAGTAAAGCTTTATTATTTTGGATGTTGATCTTCCATCAAAAAAAAAAAAAAAAAAAAAGTCTTAAGGTTTTCAAGATTTAGTTTTGGAATTTACACACTGTTACTTCTATGTTATATACTGGTTGAATTAATCTTAAGGCCAATTCAGATGCAAGTGAAGGGTAATTAGACTCAAAATCTCACAAGGAAAAGTATCAAAAAATGTACTATCACACTTCAAAACCATTGCTGTGTACTTTGCCTGTGCAATACTAGCATCTATTTTATTATAATTACTGATTAAATTTTATTTTCTCCAATAAACTCTAGTAAATTCAATGAAAAATAGTTAGTCTTCACCACCATAGTTTCATATCTGACACACTGTAGGCAATTCAGTAATAATAATGAATCATTACAGGAAGAAAGGCTATGACTAGGGTAAACCGCTGCCAGGTAAATGGTGGGATTGATTTGCTGTAGTTGAAAGAAGCACTCTTGTCCTTGTCAACCTAGAAGAATAAGGAATTTCTCACTTTTCTTGTGGGAAATTCTAGCTGTGTCTCCAGAAGCTTCCATGCATAGATCATTCTTCTATTGCTTATGATCATGTGAGCAAATGGGAACTTTCACTTGACAACAATTTAAATATTAAGGGTAGTTATAAATTTGTTTGCCTATATCCATCTTCGTCACTACAAGGTTTTCCTTTGTAAGCTCTTCTTGGAGGGAATATGTTTTCACTGCACAAATCCCTATTTGCTTCATCATTTGTTTTTCCTCTGTCTCTGTCTCTATCTCTGATTCTCTATGTCTGTCTCTGTCTCTGTCTCTGTCTCTCTCTCTCTCTCTCTCTCTCTCACACACACACACACACACACACACACACACACACACACACACACACACAGAGAGTTTTGCCATATTATTTGACCAAAAGCCACAGACATCAGACATCATGACGCTTCACAGCTCTTTTGATACGGTTTAAGAGGAAGAATTATCACCTCTTTGCTCATCACACCATTATGATGCCTAATAAAGTGAACAAAACATCCAATCTATGTTCAGATTTTTCTAATTGTCACAGAATTCTTTTATAACTCCTCCCAATGGAGACAGCATAATCATATGAACAAAAGTTTTCAAATACAGTGTGAAAACGGTGTTCTTCACACCCTCATTAGGATTTTTTTTCAATGAATACAAACTAGTAAAAAAAATAGAAATGATACAAAGTTTCACTAAACAAAGTAATACAAACTCAGTAGTTATTGCACTACATGATGATATCTTCAAATAGTTGTTTAGGTGACCAAACATAAACATGCAAATGTTGTTAAAATACACAAAAGCAGTTTTTTGTTTGCATTTTAGGGAAGGGGCTACAGAGTGTTCAGAATCTCACTACTAGATCGGACTCATAGTGATCTGCCTGTTTACAGCCTCCCAAGAGCTGGGATTGCAGGCACAAGCCACCATGCCCAGTCTCAATTGCTGTCTCAGCATGCCCTAGGGATGGGGCCAACACAGCTGACCCAGGGATCAAACACCCGGCCCATGCAAGCAGGCACTTTAGTCTGCTGATCTATTTGGCTGGCCCTAACAACAAAAAAAGTTATAAGAAATTTTTAAAACATAAGAATAAAAAGAGAAAAAAAATTAAGTATTAACTGCTTCTTTCAAAAGACCAGCTGGGATCATCAGCACAGACATCCAAATTATCCTGCATGTATCCTTGAAAGAATCAACAATTGGGTTCTCATCTTTTTTTGAAAAGTGTTTGCATGTCATTGGAATGTTTATTAAGGAAAAAAATACTGGAAAAAGATCCCAAGCTTTAGTCATTAGATTTATTATTGGTGATTATGTTGAGAATTTGAGATATTTTATATTTATGATATGATAAAACATATAGATGAGCATACTACTGTTAACAAGAGTAATATACAATGTAAAAGCTATCAGTATTATGCAAGTTAATATTAAATACAAATGGAATATATCAGCAGAACTTGTATATTTTCTTCTTCTCTAAAAATTTTATTTAGGGTGCTAGCCAGATAGCTCAGTGGATTAGAGCACCTGCTTAGGCAGATGCAGGGACCAGGACGTTCAATCCCCAGCTTGCCATGCTGTCCCACCCCCATGTACTGAGACAGCGATTGAGACTAGGCGTGGTGGCATGGCTTGTAATCTCAGCACTTGGGAGGCTCAAAAAACAGGAGGATTCACTATGGGTCCAGTCTGTGTAGTGAGATCCTGTAGAGCCTGTACTAAATATATAACTAAATAAAATTAAAATTTTATTATTTTAGAGAAGAAAGAAATAAAAACAAGTAGCAAGAACAAGGACAAAAACAAAGCACCATAAGATAATAAAGGTGGCACAGAATTTCAAAGCGAGAACAAGAAATTAACAATGGTTGTTTTGTTATAGAACGTTATCATCAAATTTGTTGCTCAAATCACCAGATATAGGTATGTAACTAGGATTAGAAGTCTTATTCAATGCAACTATTCCCCTTCTGTTTTTTTATTTCCAGAAGAACAGAAAATATCATACTAAAATGATATATGTGCACCCATGTTTATAGCAGCACAATTTGTCATAGCTAAATCTTGGAAATAACCCAAATGCCCACCAATTGAAGAATGCATAAAAAAATGGTACTTTTATATAATAGAATATTCCTCAGCTATAAAGAAAGATAAATGTGAGGGTTTTGTACATAAGTGGATGCAATTAGATTCTATAGTCTTAAATGAAATAAACCAGACCCACATGTGTAGACATCATATTGTCCGCCTAGTGTAACAACCTTGAAGAATAAATCAAATCTGAAGGGTAAGGTAGATATAGTAAAAGGGAAAGAAGGCTGGGGAAAAGTTCAACAAGCAAAATGCCTGCTTGACAAGTACAAGGAATAGGGTTCAATCCCTGGTAACCAGTGCCATGCCAGCCCTGCACCCAGCTGGCCACCAAAACTGGGTGTGATGATGTATTCCTGTAATCCCAGTGTTGGAGTGGAGAGGCTGAGCCAGGAGGATTGCTACTAGTCCAAGCTGCGTAGCAAGACCCCAAACTATATATATATATATATATAAATGGAGAGACGGAGACAGAGACAGAGACAGACAGAGACAGAGAGGCAGAGAAACAGAGACAGAGATTATTTTCTAAAAATGGAAAGAAACTGAAAATAAGGATTTTTTTTTTTTTTAGATAGGGCCTCACTATGCAGTTCAGGCTGTCCAGGAGAGCTCACTTTTGTAGCCCAGGCTGGTCTCAAACTTGCACTGATCTTCCTGCCTCAGCCTCCCAAGAGCTGGGATTACAGGTGTGTGCCACCACACCTAATGGAATTTTTTTCTTTTAAGAGATGACATTGGAAGGGCCTAGAAACAATGACACTCTAGGGTCAGTGAACATAACTTATAGCTAGATGTTAATTTCTAAATGCTATTTCCCACCTACAGGATCCAGGGCTAATTAAACAAAAGATGACTAACTCTAGGTGTGGAGCAGAGAAACTATGAAGTGATCTTAGGATATTTTATTTTAATAACTAATACATGTTGAGGGAATGATACATTTAGAAAAATGACAATTTAAATTTTTTAATATTCTAATTCAGTGGCAAATCATCATTTTACAATGTGTGTTAAAACTTTTAAATGAAAGCATGGAGCAAGGGGTAAGTAGAGTTTTTATGAGGAGTCAAATATTGCTTCATGGATTATTAATTGGAAAGAAAGCTTGGTCTATGCATAGTGGAAACACATCATCACCGTAACTAAGTGCACTAATAATTTAGCATTAAAAACAGCAGTGCACCCTGACATTAGGCTCCACAAGGTGTGCCATATGGGATGCATGCCCTTTGTGCCACAATATTTCACCTGAATCTCACCAATTTTCTATGATTTGGCAGTGAGTTTTTGGAAAAAAGGCAGTTCATGTGGATGTAAGACTTCCTGAGCCATACTTTCTCTGTTATGACTGCTCAGTTCTGCATTTGTAATACAAAAGCAACTGCTATGGTTTAGATTTAAAATATTTTCCAAATACCTAATGTGTTTGGAAGTGACAGCTCTCAGGGTGAGACAGCTGCCTGTGCTTAGCAGGTGGGGCCTGGTTGGAGATGGAGTCTCCCTGTGGCTCCTGTCACATTCCACTGCCCACCCTCCATGACATCAGCAGTTGTCCTACACTGTGACCCTCTCCCACGACATTTCTGCCTGGAGCCTGCTTACAGTGAATTGAAATGACCCAATTCAAGCTCTCCTCCTTTAAGCTCTGGATGTTGAATATTGTGACTCATCAGGTAGGGAAAATGGCTAAGATAGCAACAGCAGGTAAACAAAAAGGCACATCTGTGTTCTAATACAACTTTATTTTAAAAAAGAGGGCCAGTGAGATAGCTCAGTGGACTAAGCACCTGCTTACACAAGCACAGGGACTGGGGTTCAATCCCTGGCACCACAGGCCATGCCAGCCCCACCCCGGCCACACTGAACCAGCCACAGAGATAGAGCATAATAGCACACACCTGTAATCCCAGCACTAGGGAGGCTGAAACAGGAGCATAACTATGAGTCCAAGCTGTGTAGTGAGACCCGGTACCAAAATAGGTAAAAAAATAAAATACAAAAAATGAGTGGTAGATTCAATTTGGCCCAAGGTCACAGTTTGTCAAACTTTGTCTGAAACCTAACCCACTGGTGACAGGACATTTGGCGGAATACAGACACCAAGTAATAATTGAATACCAAGAAACATCAACAGACAAGTCTAAAATGAGTGGTATTTTATAAGATAATGTCTTTGAAGTGTTTCAGGAACCTTAACATCACAGGGCTCGGGGGTTACTATTTGGATTAAAATTAGATGAGATGAGACATGAAAACTAGCATCTGGGCATTCGCCTCCTAGCCATGGAGTCTATCTTCACAACTGTGTGCTTACACTGTGGAACCTTTGCAGGACCACAGTGCAAAATCATTCAATTATCCTCTCCTCTTCATCAAAATAATTCGTGATCATTGCCAGAATGGCTGGTTTGAGAGCATCTCAACCCCTCTGGAGCTGCTTTTCAACACTCTCTGACATAAAACCAGTATATGTTTTTCTGAACTTTTGATTAAAATCATTAACAAAGGAAATTTGTGATGATAGAGAGGCAGATGAGAGCAGGCTTGTGCTTTAATCATCAGCCTTTAATTAGCATCAGTCACAAGCAGGAGAATTGTATCGTTTGACCCTCTTATTCTCAAAGGAAAAAATAATTCATGTGTTACTCATAAGAACCGATATTGATAACTATATTTTACTAATAATTGTCACCCAAAGTATTTGTCATACACTTTCAATTTTCCTATGAGAAAGGGCTTAAAGTTTTTTTTTTGTTGTTGTTGTTTTTGTTTTTTTTTCAATCTCTTTATTTCAGGAAATGTCATTGAGAGGAACCTAGGTTCTGTTACAGAAAAATAATTTATAATAAAGCTGAAAACCAGTTTTAAATGAATAACAACATGTCTTTAAAAAAAAACACTTATAAGAAATTTATTTTCTGTGCTTAAAGTACCATATGCTGTAGAGAAAACGAATAACGAATCCTTTATCCATTTTTCCTTCATGTGGACCTCACCGCCACAACCCTCTTCTGTTCTCCCTGTGAGGCCCATATGTACCTTCAGAGCGGACCTCTTGCTACACAGCTGATGTTCCTCAGGCTCTGGGTTCCTGCAGTTGGCAATCCTCTCTTGTTTTGGTCTCCTCCCTTTCATGTCTCCTCCCTCTTTTCAAGGGCCAAACTGTTTCCAAATCAAGGTGTTTGATTTTACTAATCGCAATAGGAGTTCCTCCTGCTGCTGTTCCTTGAGGGAAGACATGTCCTTGAACTTTACACTGGCTTTTCAGTTATCTTTAACAAAGGCATGAAGTTTGTGCTTTATGTGTGCTGGTAACACACAGAAGCAAACCTAAGATAAATTTAAACTCAGGTCATGATTTATGTTTCTTTCTTCCAAACCAAGCTTATAGGGTAATAGTTCTAAATGATCATTTTCAACTGAAAAACAGAGTTTGGAGATATTAGAAGTATCATCTGGAGATACCAACAAAAAGAGCAGTAAAATGTTCAGCACCACTGTGAAGACAGCAAAGGCATGACCTGGCAGCACAAATTTGCATTTTGGAGAAGGCATCACAATTTCTGTTGCGATTCAGATAAGGCCATGAAATTTGGCCATTCTTTGCAGAAGGGCAGAGTTCATAGCCTTGCCTTTAGGATGGAAACACAATGATGATATTGTTTTAAATCAGCCAACTGATTTTATTTATAGACTTAATAACTGATAATGACACAATGATGAACCAAAAAAAGACACAGTCCTTGTTTTCAGGGATCTGAAAGCCACATGGGAGATTCAGATGACTTGAGGAAAGCAAGCACAAGTGCTACAGGAATTTGTGGGAAGAGCACTTAAGCCAGGTGGGATGTCACAAATGAGTCAGAATCTTCACGTGAGAAGAACAAGAAAGGTCTTCCAGAAGTGGGAAATATCCTCTTCTCAAGCACCTATAGCACTTTTAAGGAAATGAATTTATATAGTAATATATTAGAGCTGAAGTGTAGAATTTAGAGTGGATTGAGGTAGTTTTTTGGAAATTAAAAATCTCACACAATTTAAATAAATTTTAGTGCTTTAATTAATTTATCAATGCACTATGATTAGTTGTTTTAAATATTAATGAATACATTTAGTGGTTTGTACACTATTGCAAAAGTATTATTTTCCTTTTCTGAGTTTGTATCTGCTGCATTTTTCTCTGGTTTTGGTATCAGTATAATACTTGCCTCCAGGAATGATTTTGGGAGGATTGTTTCCTTTTCAATTCCACTGAAGAGTTTGAGGAGTATTGGGATTATATCTTCTATAAATTTCTTGTAGAATTCAGTGGTGAATTCATCAGGACCTGGACTTTTCTTTGTCAGTAGGGTTATTATTATTATTATTATTATTATTATTATTATTATTATTACTTTTTGTATCTCATTGGCTATTATTGGGTTATTCAGAGTCCTTATATCCTCGATTCAGTTTTGGTAAATTGTCCCTTTCTAGGAATCTATCCATTTCGTCTGTGTCTTTAATTCTGTGAGAGTAAAGATTCTCAAAGTAGCTGTTAATGATCTTCTGAACCACCACTGGGTCTGTGGTAATTTTGCCCTTTTCATTACTTATTGCTTGAATTTGAGTTGTTCTTTCCTATTTTTGATAAGGTTATCTAGGGGGTTATTAATTTTATTTAATCTTTCAAACAGCCAGCTTTTTGACTCATTAATTCTTTGTATTGTTTTTTCATCTCAATTGAATTAATCCCTGCTCTAATATTTATAATTCCCTCCCATCTTTTGGCTTTGGGTTTGATTTGCTCTTCTTTTTCTAGATGATTTAGGTGCAGCACTACAGTATTTATTTGTTTCCTTTCTATTTTCTTAATGTGTGAGTTCAGAGCTATAAATTTCCCTCTGAAAATTGATTTCATTGTATCCCATAAATTCTGATAAATTGTGTTTGAATTTTTATTAAATTGTAGATATTGGGCCAGTGAGATGGTTCAGTGGTCTAACGTCCCTGCTTAGGAAAGTTTAGGCAACCACAGGGACTGCAGTTCGATCCCCGGCATCACATGCTGCACCATCCCCACCCCCAGGGCAAGGTGAGCCAGCCACAATAAAAAAAAAAAAGTAGATATTGGTTGATATCTTGTTTAATTTCATCTGCAATCCATTGGTTGCTGAGGAGGGTGCTGCTTAACTTCCATGTGTTTATGGTGTTTTGTGGTGTCTTTTGTCATTTATTTCCAGTTTCATTGCACTGTGGTCAGATAATATGCATGTTTTACTGCATATACTTAAGCATGACCTATAAGCCAGTATGTGGTTTATTTTAGAAAATGTCCCTTGTGCAACTGAAAATAAATGTGTATTCAGAAGTGGTTGGGTGGAACACTCTGTATATGTCCAGTAAGTCCAGTTGTGTCAAATTCTGGTTCAGTTCTGCTACTTCTTTACTAATTTTTTGTCTGCTTGACCTATCTTTTTGAGATAAAGCGGTGTTAAGGTCTCCTATTAAGGTTGTGGTGTTGGATATTAGATTTTTCATGTCCATTAAGATTTGTCTGATATAGTTGGGTGCTCCCATGTTGAGTGCATACAAATTTATGAGTGTTACCTCCTTTTCAATTTTTCCACTAACCATTATGCAATGGCCTTCTTTATTTCTTTTGATCATTCTTGGTTTGAAGTTGGGACTGTCTGCAAACAGGATTTCTACCCCCTGCTTTTTTCTGAGGTTCTGGGTATTATGTAGTATTGTTTTACATCCTTTGACTTTCAGCCTATGAATTTCTTTATGAGTTAAGTGGTTTCTTGTATGCAGAATATTGTTGGATTTTCCTTCCTAATCCATTGTGCCAGTCTATTTCTTTTACTTGGTGAATTAAGGTCCATTTACATCGATGGTTTTAATTGAGATGTATTGACTTATGCTTGGTATGTTATTTACCTGCTGTTGTCTATGCCTTTTTCTTCTGTGTTTAATTGTGTACCCTATTTGTTGGATTCTTTCTATTTTCATGCATGGAGCTCGGGTCTCTAGAATATCTTTTAGTAGTCTGTGTAGGCTTGACTTTGTCATCACGAAATTCTTTAGTTCTTCTTTGTCAGGAAGTACTTCATTTGTCCATCAAACTTGAGAGTTTTACAGGTTATAACAGTTTGGGGTGGAATTTGTTTTCATGGATGACTTAAAACACTCTGCTCCATGATCTTGACTTCATGGTTTGTGAAGAGAAATCTGCCATTACTCTGATGAGTTTTCCTTTAAATGTGATCTGTTTTTGTTTGTTTGTTTGTTTGTTTTACAGAACCAGGATTCAAACCCATGACTTTGTACTTGCCAGGCATTCACTTGTGCCATGGAGCTATTTCTGTGGCCCTGATCTACTTCCTTTCTCTAGCAGCTTTTAGCATTTTGTTCTTCTGCTGGATTTCTAGGATCTTGACTATTTTATGCCTGAATGTGGTTTTAATTGCATTGGTTTTGTTTGGAGTTCTACATGCTTCAGTTAACTGAATGCCAGAATGTTTTCCCATATTCTTTTTATATCAATTGTATTGACTCCTTTCTCATTGATATCTATTAATCTCATGTTGTTCATCTTTGCATGGTCTTACAGATTTTTCCTGCATCCTAGTTTTTGTTTTGTTTTGTTTTTTATAGATCCCTTCTTACCTTTTCACTAGCTGCAGCAGTTTCTTAAAGATCTGCAGCTCTGTCTTCACTTTCATTCAGCTGGCTTTGCCAGCTTGGTATTGAAGTTTTGATTTCCTCTGTATCTCTTTGATTCTGTTTCATGCAATCTATTTCCTATATTGTTCATTCAAGGAATCCATTGTTTTTCTCATCTCTAATTTTTTTATCAATGTATTCTTTAGAAACAGTTCTTAATTCATTCATTATAGTTACCCTTTCTTTCTCCACTTCAGAGATTGCTTCTGATCTGATTTCTTTTCTGCCTTTCTGCAGTTGTTTCTTTACTTTATTTATTTATTTATTTATTTATTTATTTTATTTATTTTTTTTTGTGGGACCGGGGTTCAAACTCACGACCTTGCACTTGCCCAGCAGGCACTTGTACCTCGGAGCCATCTCCCCAGCTCCATGTTTCTTTACTTTAGATGCTCTTAGTTCAGAGATTTTTTTTTTATTTCAGAGGTTATTTCTTTTTTAAATTTTTATTTATTTTATTTTCTTGTTTCAGAACTTTTGTTTGTTTGCTTATTTTTATGGCTGGCTCAGCCTGCCCTGAGGGCAAGGCTGGCGCAGCACGTGGTTCCGGGGATCGAACTGCGGTCCCTGCAGCCGCCTAAGCTTTCCTAGGCAGGAGCTTTAGACCACTGAGCCATCCTGCCGGACCCCCAGAGGTTATTTCTGATCTGCTTTCCTCTATACCTTTCTACAGTTATTTCTTTACTTCAGATGCTATTAATTCAGAGATTTCAGCTGTGTGATTCGAATTTTCTTTTATGCTAGTGTCTCCTCCATTTGTTCTGGGTCAACTCAGGGCCTGAGATTGCATTTTGCTCCTTCTCCTTTTCATTTTGTATAGCACTGTCCTCTGATCTTTGGTGTAGAGCTTTGGTGCGGTTATACCCTTAGCACCTATCAAAGTTCTTATCCAAGTGAGATTATATGGTTAAGGCAGTTATAATTTTGTATGTACAGATCTACAGTAGGGAACCCTAATAATGGGTCATGATATTTAGAATTTTATGAAGTTTTATATCTAGTGGGTTTGTTTTTCAGATATTAGAGCAAACATTATGTCTGTGCAGGTAAGCAGGTATTAAATTGGGAATTTTGCTTACTTTAATTCCCCTAAGTTCTGTCTGATCACCTCCCCTTGATGTACCTGGGATCTTCCAGGCAGATTAGTGCACCCAGTTACCTGTTGTCCCCTCTACAGATCAACAAAAAAAGAGAGAAGACACTCTCCTAGATCCGGGTCCAGCAAAGTGTCTCAGCTTACTGGATCTGGATCTCCCAAGTTTGAACTCATCCAGATGTGCCTACCTTGGGTCCTGCCCCTGTGTTCAGCTTCTTGCTGCTGCAGCCCATGGGACTGAACCCCACACACTTGCGGGGGCTGGGTTGGGTCTGGAGGAGATATGGCAGAGTTGGAGCAGATCTTACCCACACATGCTGGGCTTAGGCTGAGTCTGGAAAGCCTGAGTTCGTATTCACAATACATTCATTAAGGGAACTCTGTGCACACACATATCCCGTCTTAATCCTTTTTGCTTCTTTTTGCCCTTTTCCATCCCAGGTTTCCTCCCATTCCCATATGCCCTTCTTATCTCTACAAAGTCTATCTCTCTGTGTCCTATCATCTCTCTTTTATTTTTCTCTTTATTTATACATTTGCTTTCTCATGTAAATGACACCATACAATATTTAGCCTTATGTGTCTGATTCAGTTAGCATTGTGGTCCCAATGTGCATCCATTTTCCTACAAACTACTCAAATTTATTCTGCTTTAGGTCTGAGTCATACTTCTTGATATATGTACAGTGGTGTCTCAGTTCATAAATTTACTTCTTTCCACAATTCTGGTACAGAATTTATTCCGTGATTTTGATTGCTATGCTTACAATTCAGTGACAACCAGAATCTTCAAAAAAATTAAGTTCTTGAGCTGAGGTGCTACTACATATCACATTTTCTTTATGTATTCATCTTTTAATGATCATATAAGCTATTTCCAAGATGTAGTTATAGTAAATTTTGCTGCTACAAATTATGTGTTACTCTAATATGATATCTTCAACTATCTTGGGACAATCCTCAGAAGAGGTATAACCAGATAAAATAGAATTTCTATTTTTAGTGTTTTTGAAGAATATCCATGCTGATGTTCATTTCTACCTATAACATGGGAGCATTCCTTTTCCCCACAACCTTACTAGCCTCTGTTGTCTTTTGAGTTCTTGATGATAGCCATTCTTTCTGGAGTAAGATAGAACCTCAGTTTTGTTTGGCTTCACGGTTCTCTAGTGGCAAGAGATGTTGAAAATTTTTTTTTCATGTGTTTATTAACTATTTCCATTTATTTTCAGACATATCTATTCATTTCAATTTCTTTCCCTCCCCCCTTTTTGAGGCAGGGCTTTTCTATGTAATTCAGCCAGGCCTTGAATTTACTTTGTAGCCCAGATTTGCCCTCAACTCATGGTGATCCTCCTGGCTCAGCTTCCTGAATGTGGGGATTACAGGCATCCACCCCCATGCCTGGCTCAGTTTCTCAGTTTTGATTGACTCTTTCATTTGGGGACTAGTATTTTAGTTCTTCATATATATCTAAGGAATAGCTACCCAATTTTCCCCCATTTTCTAGATAGTGTCTTCACTCAGTTGTTTCTTCTGCTATTGAAGTTTTTGTATTTGATATAACTCTCATTCATTGATTCTTGGACAACAAATTATTATTTATTGTTTCATTGGGATTCTGTTCAGAAAAGTCCTTACCTATGCCTATGTCTTTGATAGTTTCATCTATTTTGGCTTTCAGTAGATTATTTCTGTTTTAATATATAGGTCTTTGATCCATTTTGATTTTATTTTGGTAAATGGATGGCGCCTGGAACCATTTTTTAAAGAAGCAAGCTCTCCTCCACCATGTGTTTTTGCCCCTTTCATCAAAGATTACACAGATAAATGTGCCTGCAGTTCTTTCTGTTTCCTCAGTTCTGTTCCACTAATGTGCATGTCTGTATTGGTGCCAGTATCACGCTGTTTTTATCTGGGTAGCTCAAAAAATATTTTAATACATAAAGGGAGATTAACATATTCTAGGATACTAGGAGAACCCTGGATAGAACTTACAATCAGAGTGGTATTAAAAAGTATAGGGAATTACCTTGAAGGGTAGCACATCTTAATATATAAATGGATTCAAAATAAAATGAGGTGCACAACTGGAACCTGTGAATTAGTAGGGAGGTCATTGATGTGGAGCCTTCGCATGCTATCCAGAAGAAGAGCTTCACTGATCATGTCAGAAAGAGAATTTTAGACAGGATTGGCCTCTGTGTGACTCTGTATCATGTGTCTTATGTGTTTGTATATTTCTCCCTTACTTACACTGTACCAAACTTTAGGTAGCCTTAGTAAATATGATCTTCTAATGAACTTAGACTTCTAGAGAGTTATAAAACTATAGTCCAGGTCTATTTATAGGTGAAATCCAGCTAGCCTGTCTCCATTGACTGTATCTTTGGGTGACTTGTTAGTAATAAAACTCTACCTTCAAATTAAGCTTCTACAGGATCATTGATTAAAATCGTTGATTAAAAGCAACTTAAAGACTGGAAAATCTGAAGACAATTTTCTCCTAACGAACTCTTCTAAAGGTATTTTATGAAGTGCTGTAAGTTGAATCCCTCTTCATTTATCCTCAGTGAAATAAAGAACAATAACTCCTCTGTGTCAAACTGATTATTCTCCGAGATTCCTTGCAGTTTCCCATTAGCCTTATCACTGTCACATAAGGAGACTTACTTTGTTTAGGTTTTCCTGATTTAGTTTTCTGATCCTTTGTTTGCTGACTTCCTCTTGAATTGCCTCTTAACAATTCAAATATTGATTCTAAGACATTTAGTGATCTTTCCTTGTAGTGTTTTAGTAGCTACTAAGTGCAGCTTATATCTATTTTAGGTTAAAATTAGATCACCAGAAGTAACTATGCAACTACTGAATATTACATGCAGATACAGAGAGAGAGAAAAAGAGAGAGAGAAAGAGAGAGAGGAACACAATACAAACACATATGTGTGTAATAGGATCTAAAAGACAATATAGAAAAAAGAGCAAAAACTTTTAATGGAAAAAAATGAGATATAAAATTTACGTCTAAAAAAATCCTTCTAAGGAAGGGCAATGAGTAAGCATGCCAGCATGGACCTTGTTCAGGTCTTTTATTTGGAACAGCTCATACTTCTCCAGGCCTTGGCTTGGGGCATATTACTCCTAATTGAAAGAAAAGCTGGTTCTAAAGAGTACAGATAGTTCAGATAAAGGAGGGAAACTCTACCCACCCTTCTTTTCAAAATTAATTTTAATGAGAAAGAAATAGCAATGAGACAATTTTAAAACAGGTTAGTAGGACAGTTATAATAATTAATACATTGCATATTGTTGTCTTCATAGTAGTTATTCAAGGTACAAGATGCAGATATGACATCTTGTCTAAACACTATTAGTACAAATCTTCTCATTGAACTGAAAGTTGCTGTATATCTATCCTATTTTGTATCTATAGATACAAATATACATATTTTTCACTACAAAATGGTCCTTCATTTATATCCCCCTATAAAGCTTATTTTGAATGATCAATTTGATGTCAGTAACACAGACTTTGGAAGGGAAGTATAGCTGTATATGATTTTGACCACACAGACATAGTAGATGCAATGAAAAGATTATAACAATTGAGAAGTTATAAGTTTTAAGTGGTTTTTACTTTTGTTTTAATCTATTTCATTATAAATTTATTTAGGTTAATGTTTAATAATGGCTCTGTTTAACACCCAATGTACAAAGGTCCTAACATTTAACAGTTGGTTTCTTTCAGTTGTTACGATGTGGGTGGCTCTGGCATAGGACCTAGGTTCACGGGCACAGAAACAGATGGAAGGAACTATGTGACTAAGTCCCATGAGACTGTGGTGATTCTTTATGGAGTGCTGAAAGATTGCGTGTGTGCAAGCCTGATATGTCATATCAGCTTCACTGTCTTCCCGGTATTCAGAAGTGATATGCTAAATCTCACTGCACCCACCAGATTCTCTGGATTTGTCCCAGTTTGTTGGTCAACCTGAAGGGCAATGGGAGGTGGCCTAAAAGCTTTGAAACCTTCAGTAAGCAGAATGAGGAGCTGGGCCTTGAGGTGCTTGAGAGTTTCTATACTCTCTTCCTGATAATATAGATAGCAAAGTAAGTACAGAAAATTCGCAGAATGTGTTCCATGATTTGTATGCGTGTTCATGTACGTGTGCATGTGTGTGTGTGTGTGTGTGTGTTGAATTCCGGGCCTCATGTGGGCCAGGTAAGTGCTCCACCCTAGAGTTACATCTCTACACCCTGTGGTTTATGATAAAAAAGAGACTGAGCTAGGGCTGAAAATGTGCTTCTCAAAGAGAGAGCAAATATTTTTGACAGTAGTCTTACAGTCCTTAAAAAAGGAGGGCCATTAATTTTTAAAGGAAAAAATGAATAGTCTCACAAAACTAGAAAAATTCTTCGTTGTTAATGAATGCCAAATCAGCATGAATCCTCAAAGACCTGCTTACTCTAGTGTAAAATTTAAGACCATAAGTAGGAGTCTGGATGCTCGATATATCTTCAGGTGAAATTGTCAAATGTGTACAGTACCTCCATAGACAGTGAGCTAATGAACATACTGGCAAAAATAAAAATTAACAGAAACTGTTGGCTGTATCTGAGTGCATTTGGAGAGGGGGGAAAACATTAAATACCTGCAACATGGTAAGCCAAAGAGGTGAAAATAAAGTTGAGTAGCAAGAAATAGATAATCCTTACATACATCCACATAAGGCATTGGCTGTCTTAGACAAGCAATGCAGTGAATGGGTCTTAAGCAAGATAAGCAGAGATTGTAGCCAGTTTGGTATTAACACAGTGACTTTAGGAAGAACTAGCCATTATGAAATACATAGAACTATCAGGATTCTGTGTGGCATTGTAAAAGAGCAGATGAGTGGGTTGGGGGAGGGGTGGTGGAAAAGAATGTACAGTCCAAAGGAGCATGGAGAACACCCAAAATGTGGGCTGCAGATGAGGCCTTTGTAGTATTTCCAGCATAGGGCAAAATTATAAGGTGTAAAGTTCTATCAAAAGGACCAATCACTAGAATACTTTTCTGGCTACTTAATCTGGTTGGTATGTGAAAATACATATTCCAGAATTCAACTCCCAGGGAGCCTGAAGAAGTCTCAGGAACCTGATGTTTGTTGGTTGTTTTTTGTTTGTTTGTTTGTTTTTGACACAAAGTTTCTACTACACAAAACAAGCTGGCTTCAAACTCACAGCAATTCTCCTGCCTAACCTCCCAAGTGCTGGGCTTACAGATGGGCACCATCACACCCAGCCCAGGAACCTGTAATTTAAAAATAAACACTATTGAAGATTGTAGTGCAATTGGTTTGTTAGCCACTTTCCCAACAATACAACAACATAATTAATCCAGGGACCTGCTTGTGAGATAGGTCTGGAAACATCCTGTGGAACAGTGCAGGGTTTTAGCACTCTCCCCTGCAGCACAAGTGCTAACGCCTGTGAGACGCACGTTCCTGGCCCAGCTGTGACAATTAGCAGGTGGCAGTTGCTAGGAAACATCTCCCTTTCCTTAGCTTTCTGTCTTTGATTTTTGATGTTGTTATTTTACATTGTGTTTAACACTATATATCATTTAAAATCTTATTTAGAAGTAGGTGTAGTATAGATCATAATTAAATTCTTAAAAATTACTTCTTATTTAATTAGAAGAGGAAACATTTAATACCACTTTTTAAACATTGCTTGAGTAATAAACTATTTTTAATTGTGAAACTGTTTTGATAGTAGATACGACAGTAACTTTTAAAATATATAAATCAGGGGCCAGCAGATAGCTCAGCAGTGTAAGTAGCTGCCTGGAAAGTGCAAAGTCCTGAGTTTGATCCCTGGCACCAAAAGACAAATCAAAGTACATAAAACAGGGCCTAGAGAGATACTCAGTGACATAAGCACTTGCCTGGCAGGTGTAAGGTTCTGAGTTCAATCCCTGGTGCCAAAATAGTACATATAAAACAAATAAATGACTTTAAAATTATAAGGTACTTTATGCACATATAAATATGCACATATCTGAATATGCATGTACATAAATATGCTTATCTATAATATTGTGATGAAGTCTTTATATGTTAAAATGCTCATGTGCCTGTGTTTTATTGATTGAAAGAGGAAAGTCCAAAAGTTTCTATCAAACACACCTAGTGAAAAATGCAACAGTGTGTCAAAATATTGTGGCTTTTTATTCTTTGTAGCTTTTCTAAATCCTACAAACAGAAAAGGGATTATCAGTCCTAGCTGAGTGTGTGTGGGCTGAAAAGCTCCAATTGTTTCTTAAAAAGCACACCTTCTTCCAGCTTAAAGAAATAAAAAGAACCACTGGGAGGAACTGGTGCAACTGAGCTAGAGTATTGCTCCACACACCTCACCTCCCCAGGTCTAACTTCCAAAACTGATTTTATGTCAGACCAGAACTTGTGGCAATTGGGTTATTTGTAGGAAGACTTACTTCTGTCCACAGCTATGCCAGTTCTGCAGATAAACATTTTTAGGCACGCATTTGGGGCATTCCGAGCAAGAACAAGTCTCTGCTTAGTTAAGGTGATAAAACAGTTTCCAAAGCCAAGAATCCTGGCAGAAGACAGATTTGTTGACATGACAAGGGAAACCAGAGACATGATATCAGGAAGATGTATGCTCAGAAGAGGCCTCAGGGAATATTTTTGTCTCTTGAAATAATAGGGAATCTGGCAGATAGGAGTTGTGGCACTTGGGAGAGAACAATAGAGGTTCTAATGTAAAGTCACTCGAAGAAAAATGTGAGCTGCTCTTCATATATAGGACAAGGTTGGTTGTTCAATGAAAAATTAGAATCTTGTGGACATTAGCTTACAGTTTTTAGAGAAAATCACCTGTCTTTACTATCAAGGCAATAGGGTTGTCAGCATCAGCATCTTGCATCAACAACCTTCCTCAGGGTGAAAACGTAAGACCCTTTGTCATCTTACCCTGGACTGAAGGAACTTTCATGGCAGTGTTTACAGAGAGCCCGCGTAAGCCTGGGGGACAGCCACTGTGTGCAGTTTCTGGGACTACCACTGCCAAGCCCTTGTGATAACTTTTTCTCAGGAGCCTCTTCTGCTGTTGCTTTATTCTCTGTGCAGAATGAAGGCCAAGAGACACAGCCCACTGCTTTGTGGCCTTTGTTAGCTGTGTCAAATTAGGTCCCCAGCTGGCTACCGTAACATTTGTTAGGGGCCAGGGAGATAGCTCTGTGGCACAAGTACCTGTCTGGCAAGTGCAAGGTTTGAGTTTGAACCTCAGTCCTGCAAAAAGAAATAATAAAATAAAATAAAAATATAAAATAAAAATAATTTAAAAAATAAATAGCATTTATTAAAGTAACATTTGATGAGTTCGTTATCTATTTTAGCTGCATGGCTGCCTTAAGAGACCCTTGTCCACTTCTCTTCCTGCTGCCTTTTCCCTGCCTACCTGTGTTAGCAATTTAAGCATTCTTTGTACAAACTAGTAGTACAACTGTACAAACTAGTAGTACAAACTGTTTTGTTATATTTCTCTGTCCCTTGACCTTTCTGCAGGAATTTCTCCATTTCTCTTTAGAGGTATCCAAGAATGTCCTAAGGAAGATAAGTAGGGTTGTTTCTGACTTAATGTAGGAAGCGAAAATATGAAGTTTCTGGACATTTACTTTTGCCCACACCCAGATAATGCTGGTGAGAAGATCTCTGCATGTGTCTTCTGATAATACCTGAGTATTATTTGTAAGTTCAGCTGTATGTCAATCTAGTTTGTGGTTTTATTTTTCTAGGATAGTTCTCCCCAGCCACTTTACTGCTAATACTATTGTCAGTTTCATTTACCTTCTTGGGTTCTGGAGAAGCTACATATTTCTCTCCTGCCTTTCTAAAACATCAGCTTCAGCACTTTGCCTAGATACATAGTAGTGTGGGCATTACCTCAGCCAACACCTGTGGAAAGGGACTTGCCCCCTGAGATCTAAACACCAGGATCTGTTTGATAGGACTCCACCACGCTCTGCTTTTTGGAGGTAACTAGGTTCCAGAAGAAAGCACTCAGTCCCCATGGTTAGGATCTGAGGCAGAAGACATCGCTAAGGAAGAGTACAGCTTGGAAGTGTCACCCAAGAAGCTCCTAGAATGCCAGCTCTAACAAGGATAAATCAGTATTTGAGTGGGGGAGGAACACAATAAAAGTCACACCCAATACTTAAATAGATTTTATGATTTTTTTAAAAGCATACTTTAAGTGGTTAACTAAAAGTTTTGCTAAAGAAAACATTTTATAGTGTTTGTTTTAACTGGGGAGACCAAAGAGGTTACTTACAAAAAGAAGAAAGAAAAGAAAACCCCTAAAGGTGTTTATGATAGTAACTGTTCTGCTACTCTGCTTTTTCTTTCAACCCTCAATGTTAAAGAGGCCGTTTGAGAAGCCTCTGAGCTGATCATTTCCTAGGCTGAAAGAAAATCAGAGTTGACTGCATGGCGGTGGGCGGCTGAATCACTCCTGACATCGTGGCTCTTTTGGTGTTTGCTGTCCACAGAAGTTCTGAGAAATCCAGGAAGAAGAAAAGAGAATAGAAGGCGAATTTCCAAACAGCATGAGAGAAAGCAGGTTTTAGTGCTCTTATTTACTTCAATCGTTTTTTTGAGGAAGAGGACTGTGGTTGCTTTGCTGTTCCAGTGCCCTGCCCTCCAAAAGGACCCCGGAAGGGACGCCAGGCTCATGTCCAGGAAAGTGTGAGATGGTTAAAATCCGTTCTCACAATGAGTAGAAGTTCAAACAAAATAAACTCAAACTGCGGTTAGTATTTGATAGGATGACAGGGAGGTTTTTTTTTTTATGGTATGCAAAGATTCTAGACTAACATAATGTTCTCAGTATTTGTGATTCTGCAAATACTGTTTCTGAGATTTTAGGAATCTGAAATTATATATCATGAATAAAACATTAAAACTTCCAATAAAACTACTCATCCATGCTTTGCATTTTCTTACCTTTAAAAGTATTTTCCTCTTTATAGGCCAAGCAGGATAAGAAGTTAGTGGGAGCTTCCAATGTTGAGAGTTACACATTCAACATAAACTCCCTTTTTACTCAAATATTATGCCTGAAAGATCTATACAATGTAACGTATTGTGAAATCAAACTGTATCTGCAGCACTCATTTGTGAGACCAAGTGGCTGGGTGAATTGCTCTGCCTGTGTCAAGTGCAGACATCCTTTCTTAGTGAACTGATATGTGAGGGGCAGATTTAGGCTCTGTCTCTATCTGATGGATGTTTCCCATTGCTTTGGGTTTTTACTTTGTTTTACAGAAATATGTTTTATTATACATTTGCATATGTAGTGCTTCATATACAGGTGGATGAGTGAATAGAAACAATTTGTCAAATAAGTGCTAATACTCCTGGTGACTGCTCATCTGTAATCACTGTCATGGCAGTACTGTATCATGGATGTCATATCTGAGTTTACTTTTAAAGTTCAGAATTCCTAATCATACAAAAGAACTGAATGCCAGATTTGTCCTTCAATAATTCAAATTCTCTTTTTTGTTGTTGTTGTTTGTTTTTGTTTTGGTACTGCGAATCCAACTCACAGTTTGTGCTTGCCACTGAGATACTATGCCACTGAGTATAATCCTGGCCCCTTCAACTTTTCTGTCAACTCCCCAAATGATTAAATATCTTATGAAA
Source organism: Myocastor coypus (assembly GCA_004027025.1). Taxonomy (NCBI): domain Eukaryota; kingdom Metazoa; phylum Chordata; class Mammalia; order Rodentia; family Myocastoridae; genus Myocastor; species Myocastor coypus. Next base: position 98,771 of record PVJA010001494.1, on the reverse strand, counting down.
TGGTACCCACTGATGAAGCAGTCTTAATGGAAAATTATGTATTTAATTTATTCTTAAAGTATTAGTCAACTCCTACATTTTGTTATTTACTCGTAGCTTGGGAATGTTTCCCATCACCATTAATTATGTTTGTTTCCACTTATTGGCACGTATTTTCTGTATCTTAGGCATTTTGTTAGTTTTGTGCCCATAATGGAAATTAAGTCATAGCCACTGTCCTCAGGAAATGCACAGTGTGGGACAGAAGCAAAACATGAAAACAATTATAATGCAAACCAATAAGTGCATAAAGGTCCCTGGCCATTAGATTGTTTACTTGGACATTCCTTTTTGCTCAGGAAAAGGCCAATATCATTTCCTAAAGTGGGTTCTATTGGAAAAGGTTTCACTTATCAGATAAATTTTTATAATAAACACAAAGTCCTCTTTTTGGAGATTTATCACGCACATCACCACATTATTATAAATACTCTCAAAGATCCTGCTGCAAAATAGGCAAAGAAACCCACTTGATTTTGCCTTGGTTTTTCCCAGGCTTAACCATATTTTTCATGGCATGCATGTTAACCTCTTATAGAATAATTAACATTCCATGAGCCATTGATTTGAGAAATGAATGGATTACCTCTTGAAACACATAGATGGGTACCTTTCTGTCATAGAACATAAGAAGATGTGTACTCCCTTATGTGTAGAAGACGAGCATATGAGGATACCTCGGATGCAATAGCTTAGGTAAAGAAGGGAGTGAACTGATCCAGAAGAATGGGAATCCAGAAGTGGGTCTTTCCCCCAGAACCCATGGTACCTTCAGCTTCTCCTCTCGCTCTTTTCTTGGCTCCAGGCTGTCCATTGATCCCAGTAGACTGATTCCAGGCATTTCCCCTGGAACTGGCTGTGAGCAGGGTGGAGATCACCAGACCTACATGAAGAAGCGTGGGGCAAGTAGCCCGGGAAAGAAAGGGGATGATATTACTAAGTTATTGCTGGAGATTAAAAACAACAGATGTCTAACCAAAATGCAGTTTAATTATTAAAATCTAGATTTGGCCATAGCAGGGAGCTGGCTGTAATTTCCATATACGACTAGAAAAGGAGAATGAAACAGTTACTCTAATATTAAAGTCATTATTTTTAGAATATATTCCCTAACTTATAAAGTTGTTTATAGCTAATATTCCAAAAAGGCAAATCACTCTGGTATTTTCCCTAGGCATAGAAAAGATTTTTCTTGGCCCCAGCAAGCTATATTGCTTGAAGACACACATTTTACAAGTGCTGTCCTTAGGTTTTTACATGGCTGAATTGCCCCACTCTATTATGAATATTGCCTGCTAACATAGTTGTATCTACATTATAACGTATTAAATACTTGAAGTTTACTTCTCTGTGGGTTCTAGTGGTAAAGTAACCAACTAGGCATGATCTTGGTGCAGAGCATGGTGTCACGGTGGCTCATATTTAGAGGGAAGGTATGTCTTCTGGCTTAGTCTTTCAAAAAGATACCAGCTCATGCCCAAACTCAGATGCCCATCGAGGCAGTAGTTATACATTTAGCCAGAAAAGTAATATAATTGCATTTGTGGCATTTGGGAGCAATCCTGAACTCACGCAAAGAAAATCTAAAATAGAAGAGGTAAGAATCTGGAATTTCAAAGGAGAAAGAGGCTGCAGATATCTGTGCATTCACTGTAGCTGGGGCCAGTTTTCCCAGAGCTCGGGAAAGGACTTAGAAGTTTCAGTTGTTTATTCACTTATTTTTATGGCCGGCTCAGCCCACCCCAAGGGCAGGGCTGGCGCAGCATGTGGTGCCGGGGATCGAACCGCGGTCCCTGAAGCTGCCCAAGCTTTCCTAAGCAGGCGCTTTAGACCACTGAGCCATCCCGCTGGGCCCCCAAGAAGTTTCAGTTGTTCACAGGATAGTTATACAGTATGAGACAGCAGTCTGATTTTTTCTTGTTTCTATTTGGAGATGATGTTTTAAGATGTATTTGGGGTGGCCTTGTCATGGTTAACAAGGGGTGGCCTTGTCATGGTTAATCTTGACATTCAACTTGATTAGCTAGCTCCAAAGATGCGTGAACTCAAAGAGCATGCTTGTGGACATGTCTGCACAGATACGGAGCCAGATCTGGTGCCTGGCACCTTCCTCTTGGCTCTCTTCCTGTTCTTTGCTTCTATGCACCAGGGATTCAACAGCTTTTGCTCCACCATGCTATTTTGTCCTCTTACCCAGCCAATCATTGACTTTATGCTGCAAGCTAGAATAGCACCTTCCTCCTTGAAGATGTGTATGTCAGGTGTTTTGTCCTAGCAGGGGAAAAATAATTAATACAATAGACAATGCTGGTGAGCTATACTTCCTGGGTTGTGCAGTATACAGGCGTTGTAAGTAGATACAGTGAAAATGGAGATTGAGTCATGGAATAGGAGCTCTTAGTGTAAGATTCTGGCAGGAAATGACATGGATTGGAGCAGCCAGTAGAGAGAGGAGGATGCCATCCCAAAGTTAGTGATCCAGACTTTTCTGTAATTGTCACTAGAGACCAAAACAATGCAACCTTCTTTCTACATGAACTCTCTATTTTAAGGGATGGCAGTAGAGGTAGTGTCACCTGGGAAACAGGTTTTCAATTAAGAAAATCTGGGGGATGTGGAGCTGTATCTTCCCATGAATAATTATTGGCTAATGTTGTTTAGACTTCCTTGTGAATGTTGTTTAGAAAAGGTAGGCCTTCAGTCATTTTTCATTATTGTTTTTAATCTGTGTAGGTAATGTACCTCTTATTGCCCACAACTCACTTGAAATGTGATTGCCAAAGAATTATCAATGAAAATTTTGAGGGTATGGGAGGATACAAAAAAGATAACAGAAAAACTTAGAAATGGTTCAAAAGAGAAAGACAGGATTTGTGGGTTCAGTCCAGTGATAAAGCCCTTTTGTAGCATGTGTTGTGGCTCTGGTTTTAATCTTCAACACTACTAAATAAGGTAGGGGGAGGAGCTTGTTGGGATGAAGGGAGAAGGAGGTGAGACTGAACAGCATCGTTAGCTATTATTCTAGTGCCTCCCGCTTCACACTTTTCTCTGTTTCCACCTGGACTCCCTGGTTTAAATCTTTGTCTCATCTTTGCCCTTGCACATCTCTGCTCTTGCAGCTCAGGTGAGTCCAGATAGCTAGCTTAAAATTGCTTCCAAACAACAGAAAAACATCCTTCATTTTATTATGGGTCTTTGCTTCCACTATGAAAAACATTCAACCCCCTGTGACTACAAACTATCTTGAAAGGAAGGGGCTGGTGCCTCTCATTAAATGCTAAGATGTCTTTGAGTTACTTCCTCTTTGAGTTCTTCCTCAAAAAAAAAACTCAATCTCGCTTTGATTTTACTGAATAGATCTTGGAAATATGGGTGAGTAGCCTGGAGTATTCAAGTGCCATCAGGCTACACAGGTGTCCCATCCATTGAAGGTCTAAAAAAGAGTTCAGTAATGGCCACAGATGTTACTACCTGCCACTGATAGCGAGCCTGAGAAGGCCAGAGCCACCCAGCACACCTGTCATTCATACAAGCTGGGGCCATAGAAGGTAAGGGAGGACATAAGAGATCCTTCTTTTGAATATTAATAGCACCAAGCAGAAATTTCTACTGTGAATCATTCCTGTGGTATGTAATTGTGATGTTCAGGAACATAAACAGAAATAAGCCCTCTTGAGGTGGTAATTTGTGTCTGGCTTTGTCTTGATCACAATAGTCACATAGTGTCCCTCTAATCTGTATTTTTGTCTGTATAGTAGTGCCCAGAATGAGCTCTCAGGCCAGCAATGTTAGCATCTCTTGGAGTTCTGAGCACCACTCAGTATGTTTGGACCAGATTCTGGAGTTGGCCGAGCAGCTCACTACCCTCCTGGTGATTCTGATATATTTTCTTTTGTGTGTGTGGGGGTGGGAGGACTGGGATTCAAACTCACGACTTTGTGCTTGCCAGGTAGGCACTTGTGCCATGAAGCTATCTCCTCAGCCCCTTCTGATATAATTTCCAGTTTGAGAACCAATGGGCTTTACAGCATTGGTTCTCAGTACCAGCTGCTTATTAGGAAGAACTCTGAACCAAATACCAGTACTTAGTCCCTATTACCAGATTCTGTTGTAATTAGTAGGGGTGAGGCCCATGTGTTCGGCATTTTCATAATTCTAGTGATTCTATGACATTGAGAACTATTATTCTATTACATTTAGGAAGGAACTCTCTTATTTGGCTTTGTGATGAATTAAAAAATAACTTAAGAATGACTTCTTGTATTTTATCAGCATTAACTTAGGCATATTTATATATTAGAACTAAAAATTATGTAAAAATAGGGTAGGAAATTTCTTTCCTCCTACTTTTTCCCTCCACTGTGGGATCCTAGCACCTAGAACAGAGTACTTGGCACACAGGACCAAGTGCTTAAAGAACAATATGTTGACTGATTGGCCTAATAATCAGCTAAAGAATGGGATTCCAATGCCCTCACAAAGGAAGCAGAGAGCACTTCGAGCCAGAAGAATGGCCTCTGTTGGGTCCACCCTGGGTCCATCTGTTCCTGGTGCTGCCTGCAGTGCTCTGAGCCCTCTTTGTTCTTGCCCATGCCTATCTGTACCAGGATGTTACTGTCTTAGGCTTCACACCACTATTTGCAGACACTGGTCTCTGGCTTTGCTCTTAGCCATTATCCCCACTGCCTGGGGAGTGAGGGGCTATTCTACTCTGTGTGAAGTCTTGATTTCCATTTTTTCTCCAAGTAAGTTTCTCTCCTTTGTTTGGTACCTGGCCTGTCTTTTCTTTTTTTTCAGGACCAGGGATTGAACTCAGGCCCTTGCGCTTGCCAGGCAAGTGCTGATTCTACTGAACTATTCCCCCTGCCCCCTTCTCCTTTTTGATTTGCATTTTATGCCCTCCTGCTGGTGGAGAGCTTCCCTCTGCTTGTGAGAAAAACAATTGGCAGGGTAAAACTTGAGCCAAAAATGGTTTTCCCAACAGGTGGAAACATGTTTCCCATGATGGCTGCCACTGGGTCTCTCTGGCAGGAACTCTGCTAGCAGGAGCCTGTTTCTTGCTTAGCACTGAATTTGTGATTTCAACATATATACAAGTTTATAAATGGCTTTTAATTCAGTGGGGCAGAGCACTGCCAGAAACACTTCATGAGGCATTCAGTCAGTACTAGTTGGAGTGCCCTAATTCAGATATACTTTTAGCCTATGTTTTATTTACTGCTTAAAATTTTCTTAATTGCAATACTTAACAATAACGGCCATTCTTGAGAAGTTTCCCCCATCTCTCTTGGTTGCCATAACATTTTTTTGAGACATAAGTTACTTGTAATGACAGAGAAGAGAAAGTTCAAGATTTCGTACTTAACAGCTCACACAGTTCTTCCTGATGTTTCACTGAAGCCAAGGGAGGCTGTCACAGAAATACAAGGTCTCCAAGCCACTTGCATTTGTGTACTCCTTCGAGCGCAATACACCCATAAAGTCTCCTAAGTGATACATAAATACTCCATTGCTACATGAAAGTGTACTGTCCCTTCCACTACACTCAGGCCTGGAGGCTTAAATAAAATCCTTTTCAGATTATTGTAATGCTGTGCTTGATTCTGCGGCAGCTGCTGCTTTTGAACAATATGGTACTTCTCTTCCCCCAAGAGAAGCTGAAAATTCCTCTTTCGCAGCTTTTTCAACCTTTGTAGGCTCACGGAGCATAAAATAGACTGAGAAATGAATGCAAGGTTTCTGTTTTGGAATTCAGTGCACAACTTTAAAACTATTGAGTTTAGCCACTTCCTGACATTGACTTTCATACCAACAGTTTAATTTGGAGAAAATCTGCTACCTCAAATGGCTGAAAGTATTTATGTGGAAAATTTTCCAAATGATTGATTTTACTGTGTTGGTATTTTCTTCTCCCATGAATATGTGAGTATTTGGCTTTCCCCCAGGAGCTTTTCTGCATCACTTCTCTTTGGGCAAAGAAATTTTTCTATCCAGAATAGGAAGAAGCACCAAGAGTCCCTGCTTTTTTTCAGCAAAGTATTATTTGAATTTATGCTACAACATCTGTAAAAATGAAGTGTGTCTTTTTTGTCCTTAAGTTTTCTCCAGCTAACTTCCAAGATTCGTGGAATGAATCTGCCCATCAGTGTGCAGCCCTGCCTCTCTGATCGGCTCTGTGTGCTCCTGTGCTGCTCTGCACCTCTGCTCCCTGGCCTGCCCGGGGTTGCTGAAGTCCTTGTCTACACGGCCTCTCACTTGCTCCCTGCTAGTTCTTCAGTCTCCTCTCTATCATCTGCTTTTGCCAAGACCACCAATGACCCCTGCTGTTTAATCTAATAATTATTGTAAATTATGTAGCATTTGACATGTTTTGCTTTGCTTTTTTAAAAAAAAATACATTTGGTTGTTCCAGGGTCTCACCATGCAGTTATGGAGGGCTCATGGTGATCCTTTTGCTTTCAGCCTCCCCAGCACTGGGATGACAAGCATGTACTACCATGTCTGAACTCCGTGGCTGGCTTAGCCTGCTCTGGGAGGAATGGGGCTGGCATGGAATGTGGTGCCAGGGATCAAACCACAGTCCCTACACTTTCTAAGCAAGTGCTTAGTCCACTGAGCTAACTTGCCAGCTCAGAACTTGACATTGTTGATCTCATTTTCCTTGTTTTTAGGCCCACTTATGCTCCTTCCTTCCCTAAACAGTCCCCTCCCTCTTCTACCCCTTTCTTAAGTGTTGTTTCATTGGGAATCACTCCTAAGACTATTTCTCTTATGACTTTTATGTTGAATGATGGCATCTGTCTCTGTGACTTTAGAAGAGATAGATGTTTATGACTTGCCATCTATCTCTACGAGCTATTATGTAGTTAGCCCTGGATCCAAACGGAATACAGTTTCTTCTGTTCTTGGTTTGGTTTTCAGGTTTCCTATTTTAGAGAGCAACACAGAAACCTTAAATTCTCCTATCATTTTCTTTCTCCCATAAAATAAGCTAACATTTCTATTTATTTTATTTCCTTCATATTTCTCAAATCTATAGCTTCTCCTACCAGTTCCTTCCTTCTGTCTTAGATTAGGAAGCCATGAGCCTCTATCTGAGTTACACTGTTACAGAACATGGTCCCTCAGCCAGTATACCCCAGTTTCTTAGTTGCCTGGGTAACAGTTCCTGTTACAGTTCCTGAAAATACTATCTCCTAGAAATGTCTTTTCACTGTGAAACATGTTGTAGGAACCAATCACAGACAGCCAAGTATTCTGCTCTTTGGTTGCAACCCCATAAAAGCTTCCGTCTCTGAACCTTTGAGGCTTAAAATTTGGAAGGATAATTGATTCCTTGTCAGCGCCTGTGCAACATTAAATAAATGCGCCTCCAAATCCCAGGTGTCATGTCTGTGTTTCTGCTTGCTGTAGCATCTGGTGTGTGAGCTGGGAAGATGGGCTGTGCTGACCTCTTTGGTCACTGGTGGTGACCCTCACAGATGGAACAAGGACCTCTCCAGGTCCTATATGTAGGTGCACCTTCAAGACTTCTTGAGTCCCCTCAGAGGTCTGGAAGAGAACTCTGGGCTCCCCACTTAAGTGTCACACATCAGACCTCAAGGGGAGGAAGAAACTATCTGTCTGCCTGCCTGATTCTCATAAGGCCTGCGGGGGCACCCCAGTTACTCTGTAAGTCCTGCTCAGCTTAAGCAGAAAGGGAGTCTAATCAACTCTTGTTAGTCAGGACAGCCCTCAAGGGAAGTGGGTTGAACTGTTTTAACCTCTGGGTGCCTGCTGAATGAATGTGTGAAAGGGTGGCACAGACAGCATAGGCAATGGGCTGCTCCACCTGTGCTCCAAGATCAGAAGGACTGGTCTCAGTGACTGACAGGACCCTTGCCTATAATTCCATGGTGATCACTAAATGGCTTCATATCCTTAGCTGAATCCCACAAGAGGCATGGCCAGGCAGACATCTGAATGTCTCTTTCTGAGGGCCACCCACTCTTTGTCTATTGTGTCATGATTCAAGAGTATAGGACACACATGTAGAAAGTCAGAGATGGGAACTAATTCATCAAAACCCACAACCTGAGACTTCAGAGAGAAGAGCTTTTCTAAGATTGTGGAGTTAAAAATGAAAGCAAAATAGCCAGAAAAAGAGAGAGAGAGAGAGAGAGAGAGAGAGAGAGAGAGAGAGAGAGAGAGAGAGAGAAGAGGAGAGGAGAGGAGAGGAGAGGAGAGGAGAGGAGAGGAGAGGAGGAGGCCTATTCTTCCTGAGAATTCCATGCTGGTACCCTCACTGGCTACTGCAGTTACTCCCAAACCCTATAGTTTCACTCCCCAGTTCCAGGTGATATACTTCCTGCCAGTTGAACCAGTTCCAGCTGGCTATTGCCTGAATTTGGCCACAGAGGCCCTCTTTCCAAAGCTTTTCACTTATGTGCCTATCCTGATCAGATGTCATCGTCTGACACCTAGCCAAGATGACTGTCAGCAGTCCCTTCCAACTATAACTCTTTCACAGGTCTGATGGGCTCAGACTAGGCTAGGCAGGGATCCTGGTAGATGATGGAATAGAACTCTCTGCCTTCAAAGTCCCCTCTGTCAGAATAAATTATCAGCCAACTGGGCTCTTATTTCTTGTCCCACTTACAACCTGAGGAGGACATCTCACCAAACATTCATACCTGTCACCAAGCCAGAGAGCCTCCCTCTCATATGATTACTCCCTGAAAAGAAGAGGATGCCTGCATCGGCCTGAGACATAACTACAGTTCTGAAATTCTAAAAACTCCCTTCCTAGCAGTATGAGTCAAAGACTCACCTCAGGGCCCCCACCTGCCATACTCCCAGAATGATTAAATTCTGAGTCCCCACTGACAATGTGCTGTGTTGCGAGAAGCACACAGGCATCCAACCACACCTCAGCCACCTCAAGTCTTCTGGGCCTCTGCTTGTGAGTTGTTCCCATAAGTCCCTTCACCTGGGAAGACCTGAGATAAATGGCAACTCACTTAGCCTCAATTGCCGCAAGGTGTTAAAAACTCTCCCACTACTTTTGAGGAGGCCCTACCAATAGATCTGACCAAATTCCCATCACCTTCTTTTTGCAACAGCCTGTTTCTGTCCCATTCAGGGCAACCCCTCACCTGTGGTACAGACTGTGCTGAAGTATACCTTTTCTGGCTGTAGTGTAACCCAGTGAATAATATTGTCCAGTTCAAGATCTCTGGGCTGTCAATGCCAATGCCCCTTCAGTCTTCTGCTATCTGCAGCCTACCAGGGCACCAGTCTGGACCTAAAGAATGCCTTCAGTCGGCTCCTGTCAGACAGCCCATCCTCACCCTTAAATGGAAAGACCTCAGTTCTGGACTCAAAGACTCAGCTTCAGGCCTGGGAGCCTGCACCTTAGCTCAATTGTTTAAGGACCTGCTTGGGTAAATGCCATCAGGCTCAGGGGACCAGGGCTCAATCCCTGGCTCCACATACCTTACCTGATCCACCTTCAAGGCAGCCTGAGCCAGCAAAAAAAAAAAAAAAAAAAAAAAAAATGTTCTTACCATTTGGGCTTCACATTTGTCAAAGATTTAACTTCTTCTAGGTTCAAGAACTTGTTTACCCTCTTTGTTGATGCTCTCACAGCTGACCTCACTGGTTTCCCAGCACCAAATATCATATCATCACACTTCTGATTAGTGACACCCAACCTGCTTACTGGAAGACACAAAACTCTGTAAGAAAGAAACCTCACACATTTCTTGGAGCTGCTGGCTTCTGTAGAATCTGGATCCTTGAGTTCGCAAAGGTCATGATGCTTGCTTAGACTCTCAGCCCCTGGGAGTGCTCAGTGGTCTGCTTGTATGAATACTTGGCTCCAGTCACTAAGGGCTGCCTCCCATGGCCTTCATTTTCTAACAGCCACTGTACTGATCATAAAAGCTGACAAACTCACCTTAAGCCAAGACCTAACTGTCCAGGGGCCCATGTGGTACTGGACCTCATGAATAACTGACGACTACTCAATTCTACCCACTAAGCCAGGCCTCTCAGACCATGACTGTCTGGTAGTAACCGATGAACTGTTTCTAAGGTGACCAGACACTAAAAATGGACCCCCTACCAGAGGCTGAGTACACCCTGCTTACATATGGAAGGAGCTGTGTTAGGAGTGGAGTCCAACAGGACAGATATGCTGTGGTTACCTTGGCCAAAGCTATTCTGGTCAAAGCTTCCTACTACTGTGTCCTGCTGCTATTTGGAAACCTGCCACCTGCAAGGCCAAACCTGCACTCAGAACAGTCTGATCCAGAGGCCTGAGCCCTCTCCTGGGATCTGGTTGGCTGGAACATCAACCCCAGCCAGAAAACTCTTCAGCCAGTGCTCCCAAAGATAGCCAGACCTGAGCCAGAAAGATAGCTCAGTGATCTAAAGTGCCTGTTTAGGCAAGCTTAGGCAACTATAGGGACCACGGTTTGACCCTAAGAACCACATGCTTCGCCAGCCCCACCCCCAGGTCAGGCTGAGCCAGCCATAACATAAATAATAAAGTAGCCAGACCTGACCCCAGCATATATTCCACAAGCTCAACCCCCAGTTCTGGCACCTATTTGAGTATCTGTCCTAAAGTCACACAGATAGACTTAATGCTCATTTGCACTTGGGCTGGCCTGAAGCATTCTTTACCCAAACTGAGAAGGCAACAAAAGTTTATAGGGTCCTGCTGCAAAACATTATTCCTACATGTACACTATTCTTGACAATTGGCAGCAACAATGGGTTTGCATTTGCTGCAGAGCTAATTCAAAAACTAGATTAAATAAAAAGTTACACACAAATTACAGGCCACAAAGTTCTTTTAAAAAAGCAAAACCCAGCTAGTAACCAGCTCCATAAAAAATTTAGCTGAAAGACCAGTCATACCTATAGCCACCAACGCACACACCATAGTAACAGCTCTGAAGCATGCAGAAATCCAGCTTTAGATGCCATGTGCCAGAGTCTTACTCAATTTCTGGGAAACTTACCTGGAACAGATAGCTCTTCTAAGCCTCACTGTGCAGAGATGATGCACTCAAAGCCCTGCCCTGGTCATTCTGGGTGCTGTCCAGTCCATGCATAGCTGAAACCTGAGGGCACTGCTTACAGGATGGCTCTGGACCTCAGTGCATGACTCTCCTTGATCTTTGTTACTTTTCAGGCTGCTTACCCCAGTCCTCTCTTCACCACTCCCCTGCTAGCTGTGACTTGCCAATGAAACTAAAATAGGGGGACATATAACAGAAGATGTCCCCCAACCAGTACACTTCAGTTTCTTAGTTTCCCAGGTAATAGTTCCTGTTACAGCTCCTTTTATCACTGTCTCCCAGAAATGGATGTGAATGGACACTGTGACACATAGCTCGTCACTATGAAGCATATTGCAAGAACCCGTCAAAGACAGCCAAGCACTCTGCTTCTTGCTTGCAAGCTTGTAAAAACTTCATTCCCTGAGCCTTTGAGGCCTTGAACATTTTGAAGGATAGTTGATTCCTTGTCAGTATCCAGCCAATGTCAAATAAATCTGCCTCCAAATCCTGAGTGTCATTTCGCTGTTTCCACTTGGTTGTACAAAACCCTTAGTCTTGCTTCATTACCAATGGATGATGGATTTGCTCTGATCATTGCGTTGCCTTCACACTTGCAAAGCCTGCATATGCCAGCCCCTGTTGCCCTTCAACCAGCGTTCTTTAAACTCCTCTCTAAGAGTTTGTTTTTGGTTGTGTTACATCCCTTCAGTATCATACTGTTTCTTGGATTCACACACACTTTGCATTCTAGAACATTCTGCCTCCCCCTCCCACACACATGCTATGGTGAATCCCTGCTCCTTTCCCCAGTCTCAATTCAGAACACCTCTCAGATGCTCTACTGCAAACTCTGGCAATGGTGCCTTCTCCACTGGCCATTGCCCTGTTGTCCCTTCACAGCCCAAGTCACTGTAATACTCTGTCTTGCACTTCAATTAGACTGTCTGTTCCACAAGAACAGGAGCATAACTCTCATGGTCATGGTAACTACAAGTGCCTAGTAGCACATTTGATTCATAGGGTGTTCAGCTCAGTAGATACTTGTTAAGTGAACACATGAGCTTTAACGTAAACTGTGAGTCAGCCTTCTCTACAACACAGGTAGGAAGGTCTTAATCTTGTTTGTACTTTCTTCCTCTCTAATCAAGCTTTCTCGGCAAGAGCAACCATTACTTTTCTACAAAGCAGACAAAAACTTTGTTGCAAACAAAGTAGCCTATATATCTCACAGGAAAAGAAACTTTCTAAAGATTCTGAAAATTAGCATATGGTAATTGCCAAATCCCAGGGAATCTTTTAATTGAACCTTCACTGTAGTTCACTTAGCGTGTACTCAGTGCTTAAATTGAGTAGAACCTCATTAGGGCTGGTGTCACACCTTAGTGAAAATGGAGAGAATGAGAAATGTGGTTTCTCATGACAGGGAGACAGAGGGAAAGAGAATGATGCTGGTTTGTGTCTCTCTGTACTGACTCGTGATGTTGGAGAGGATCCAGAGGATGGCTGTGACCCTCACAAGAGGTGAGGATTTTCTTTGCAGGGTTTATAATCCACACGGATCTACCTCATGTTTCTTTTTTTTCCTTCACCACTTGGCTCACACCATCCAGTGTTAAAGAATATCCTCTTCCACAAGCTGTATGTTGCTAGGCTCAGTGCGCCTGGTTCTCTGTGCCTCTGTCTGCCGTGTCACATTCACTCACTGTGCTCTCCGTACACAGAACCCTTCTCCTCCTCGGCCCTCAGTGACCAGGAGAAGGTAAGGGTGGTGCCCACACCCAGGCTTCAGCCCTATACTTTCTCTCTGCCTGGAAGGTGGCTTCTCCTGTACCCTCCTTGCTTGTCAGATCCTACTCTTCCACTCCTGGCTCCAAGACTGCCTCCTCCTTGAAGCTCTCGATGCTGTGGCCCATGCCTCAGCATGAGGGCATCTCGCTTGCTCCAGTGGGCCTTACCTGTACCTCTCTCAAGGCATTATATACTGTGTTAGTTTGTAGGTGTATTGCCTTGAGAAGTCCATGAAATGGGAGGCAAGGGATAGAGAAAAGAGGGAGCGCAGCAGTCCCCAAGCAAGGCAGGAGCACGGGGGTGCAGGCATGGGCTGTGCGACCTGTCAGGTTTGGTTTTCATTAGACGTGGGATTTTGGAAAAGTTATATGATTTGTCTGTGCTTCTATCTCTTTATTTAGAAAATGGGATAAAAGTAGTTCTCCAACACATAATTGTGAAATTTCAGTAAGCTAAAACGTATGACGTGCTTAGCACAAACCTGCCACGTAGTAAACAGTAAGTCTGTGGCTCCAGAATGCAAAGGGTCTGGTGAAGTTACCTCCTTGGAAAGTGCAGGTGCACGCACTAAGGAAAAACATTTGTAAGGGATAGCGCACAAAGAGTTAACGCCCAACTGCCAATGCTGGAAGATGAGCCATTGGCCTAACACACCCCCCAGAACTCAGGCACCTACTTTTTTGAAAAGATGGATGCTGTCTCTATATGCAAGTGAAAAATAGCCTGAGGAAGAAGAGCATAAATAAGGTTGCTGCAAAGCAGGCGAAAAGGAACGGCCACATGAGCTTCCGGTATTAAGCCAGTAACTAAATAGGTGCGTTTTAATATCTGATGATGTTAAGGGGGATGGAAAAGAATGCTGAGGAAAAACTATGTTTCTGCTGCCACCTACAGATGTCAAAGTGCAATTTTTAAAATTTCTTAATGCATCCACTCAGAAAAGGGCATATTGACAAAATGAGTGACAAAATATAAAAAGTTTAAGTTCTCGTAAGTAAAACAATTTAGGCATATTATTTTTTTCAATTTTATTTATTTATTTTTTTGTCTTGTTTCAGAACTTTTGTTTATTCACTCATTTTTATGGCTGGCTCAACCCGCCCAGAGGGCAGGGCTGGCGCAGCATGTGGTGCCAGGGATCGAACCACAGTCCCTGAAGCTGCCCAAGCTTTCCCAAGCGGGCGCTTTAGACCACTGAGCCATCCCACTGGATGTGAGGGTGATCTGGCTGTGACATCTGTCACCCCATTGATCGCCAAGGTTGATTCGGCTGATCTGGCTGGCTAGGCGGGTGTCCCCTTCCTCCCTCAACGATCCATGTGCGTCCCTCCCGAAGCTGCGCGCTCGGTCGAAGAGGACGACCACCCCTGATAGAGGAGGACCGTTCCTTGGTCAAGGGTATACGAGTAGCTGCGCTCCCCTGCTAGAACCTCCAAACAAGCTCTCAATTTAGGCATATTATTATAGTGATATATTTTACTTTTCTTTCTATGATATGTATGTTTCATAAGCAATGTAGCATTTTTACTATCTAAAATTGTGTTAAAACTTCTCAGCAGAAAACTACTGTATCTCCGGGTGAGCTGGTCATTTCTTAGGCTACATTAGCTGCAGCTGTGGTAGCTAATGGAGTTTAATACTTAACAAAATAGTTTCAAAGAGGAATGAAATGAACTGGACTTAACCCTGCGCACTGCCCTGCATTTCCCTGGTTATTAGAATCACTGTGAATGGTGGACACTTGTCTGTCACTACTTGCTATGAGAAATCACCTGGAAGCAAATAAAATCACACTACGAGCCTGACCTCACCTTTGAGGCACCTTTAGCACCTGGGTTCTTTCCTACTGATTGTTATGATGCTCCCCAACTTTCCTGTGTGTTGTTTTTGAAGGGTTAAATATAGACAAGCATTACTGGAGAAGCGCTTAATGAAGCAGAAAGAAATGGACCTTCAAGAAGCACATGAGGATGGAGAGAGAGAGAGGCGACTTGAAGCCCTTAGGAAGCAGGTGCTTTTAATTTGGAACTTTTCAGGGGTGACTTTTTAAAAAATTCTAAGTGCTCTTAATGCCATTATTACTAGGGCTTGGTTTGCGACATTTGCTATATAAAATTTTACTTTTCCAAATTAGGACACTGATCTTTAGAGCAATTAGATTTACACTGAACAATTTCTACTTTCTCAGTATATTAAAAAATTTTATCAGCAACTTTTAAAAGCTTTCTCAAGATTGAAATGCATCCATATCGCCTCTTGTTTATTAGCTGAAGACTATCCACTTACCACAGTGAAACCTGAGGCAAGGGCTTTTATTGTCCTTAAAAAATGTGGAAGAGCAAGATAATCCTCTTTGAGTTAGGGATGTCTGCTTGGAAATATGCCACCATCAATAGACAAGCTTAAAGCCACTTTTTAAAAGTATCCTTTTTGTGCAAAGCTAAAAGCTTCTCCTTACCTTGCCTAAAATATCCAAGTGAAAGTAGATGAATGTCCACAGTGAGGGCAAGAGCAGGAATTCAAGAACTTGGGAAATGTGATAAGCACTTTTTTACTTGCTAGCTTTGCAGAACTGCAAAGTGTTCAGTGCAACTTGCAAGTTTTAAAATCGTCATTGACACTGCTTTCCAGCCTGTAAGAAAGGACCCCTGGTTTCCCCCATATATCAATGAGGAAACACCACGTCATGGCTAAGAATTCAGCCTCCGGTGTCTGCACACCTGGCCTAACCTCAGACAGGAGCCATCTTTAGCTCCATTTTCTCATCTGAAAAGTGAAAAGAATAATATTGCCTGAAAAAAGAGTCAAGTTCTGTCATATACAGTTACAAATTCCCTATAACGAACGTGATCATTATCTATACCTAAAATGTACTAATGAGATAGTTAATTTTTTAAAAATATTGCCTTCCTGATAGGTTTTGCAAGTTTATATATGTAGAGATTCACTAAGTATAAAGTTGTTCTCTGTCAATCGGTATAATCTCTACAGCAACCCTATGAGGTAGGCACTATTGGAAATCCTACCATAGAAGAGGAACTTGAGGAGGCACAGAGGTGAAGTACTTTTTCACAGTAATCAGTAAACATCAAATGAGATTCAAACCAAGGAGATAATGAGACACATGCTGCAGATACGATATTAATACATACAACCTTACATCCACCTTCTTCTGCAAAATAGAACATGGGGATAAATTCAGAGCATAGTAAATCCTAGTTATCCTATTTCCAATAAAATTCAAATTATTCAATCACTAGCAAAAAATTATATACTACAACTTATGGGGACAAGATGTAATGCTATAGTTATTAAATATGTTCTGATTGAAAATAAATTTGGTAACTAGAAATCCTTTCATTTGTGAGCCCTTAGAAAGAGGAAATGTTGAAGCCGGGCGTGGTGGCGCACACCTGTAATTCCAGCACTCGGGAGGCTGAGGCAGGAGGATCGGTGCGAGTTCAAGACCAGCCTGGGCTACAAAAGCGAGTTCCAGGACAGCCTGAACTGCATAGTGAGACCCTGTCTCAAAAAAAGACAAAAAAAAAAAAAAAAAGGGGGAAATGTTGATGTCTATTGTCTTTAATCAGTGCTTAGAATAATATATTTTTAGCTCAGAAGTTTGTAATAATTAAAATCTGTTTAACGCCCAGTTATTTCATTACAGTTTCTAAATGGCATTAAAATGCCATTTACTTTGTTCACTTTCTGAATGAACAGGCAGGTGTTGCTAATAGTGCATATAATTTACAAGATGAGTGGCTTTTTTCATTAAGATGCAGGTCTGAAGTATCACACAGGACAAGGCCGTTTGTATACTGCTGACACACTTGCTTTACCATAGGAAGTTCTAGAGCCATCTTTAGCAGAGTGGGCATTCTAGGAAGCTTCTTGAGGTTGTTACTATAGCCATAGACCATTAACTGAAAAATCAAAGTGATTTTTTTTCCGCCTAGTGTTACTTTCATGGTAGCTGAATATGCATATTTTATGTCTAAGTGTTTTATGGCTTCTGTCACAAAGGTAAATTTTGTATGAAATTAATCATAATTATAACTATTTACTCATTAACAATCATATACTGTGTATCACATTTTCCTATTTTGTTTTATATATGTTTTGAGGGTTGTATTTTTCATTTTGGGGTTTTTTTTCTGTCATTTTGCAACAGGGTCTCACTATGCAGCCTAGGCTGGCCTTGAACTCACTTTGTAGCACAGGCTGTTCTTGAACTTGCGATGCTCTTTCTGGCTCAGCCTCCCAAGTGCTGAGATTAAGAGTGTGCACCACTGTGCCAGGCCTTTCTTATGTATATTTTAACTGCTTTGTAGATCTCTATGACTGGCCTAGTATAAATGTTTTTTCTGTCTTTGACTCAGGTTCTACCTCTAAGAAAATATCTTAATTTTAGTGAGCATTGAATATCTGTAGTGCGGCCCAGAGGTAGTTCTTCCCTTGCTCCAAGTGGCCCTGCTTTCTCTCTCAGGTTGCAGTTGTTGCTGAATTTGATCCTGTTAGGATGATGTCAGATACAATAGCATCAAAAGCTAAGATGGGTATTGATACGGAAGAGGAGTTTATTCTTCAGAAGCCACTCTTTGCATTGCATACGTACAATGAACAACAGGTAATTACTAGAATTAGCATGATCCATGCACAAAAGCCACGGTGATGATCACAACTATGGGAGGGTGTGTCTTGGGTTCCAAATTGTTTTCAATATTTACACTCCAATGGCACATATATTTGCATAATATTTACTTGGAAATGAGAGTGAAAAATTACTGCATTATTCTTATTATAAAACAATTAAAAGGTGACTATAGAACAAAAGAGCTTAGCTAAAATGCCATGAATCTTCCATTTAAAATTATTTTTAAATTTAAGAAATATAAATTGTTTTGAAAGTTGTGTTAATGTTATTTTGTTCTTTAAATATTCCTCTGTTGCACTCAGAATTTAAATTTATGACATACAGCCTGTTAAATAAACACCCAGATGAGACCAAGCAGAGAGAAACCTTCAGAAATTAAAATGAGCAGAGAACAACACATCAAAGTTAATATAAAAGTAGAGTATTTACTGTGGGAAAATGGAAGGATTAATTTAGCCATTTGTAGGAATTTACGATTTATTTTAGTCTGTGCCTGGACCTAAGAAGGGAATTTTTTTTTTTTTTTAAGATCTTTTAAGTGGGTGGAATGAAAGGATAGAGGATGGGAGAGAGCCTAGGTGAATGGATGGGTATCATTGAAATTGAAGGAGAAACTACTGGTTAATTTCACAACTCTGAGAACAAAAGCTAAATATTAATTTGATTATGGAAAAACCAGTGAACTACATTCATCCATTGCCAAACAAGCCCCGTGTATCCCTACTGTGAGCTGCACACTGTGCTAGAGAACAGAAGATAAATGAATAACCCTTTTACTAGATGAACAAAGATTTATGACATGTGTACTGTGTTTTCTGGCTCTGTATGAAGTGTCTGGGCGACACCCTTGTCCAGAAGAAGTGAGCAAGGGTCTTCATTTAGGAGGGAAAGTGGCAGGGAACAGAGAAGCAAGGGAGAGATGAATGGTCCCTACAACGGAGGTCTTGGGGCTGCCACAGAGAGGGGAAGAAAGAAATGCCTAGCCCTGGCCTGGAGGTCAGGAAATATATCAGAGAAGGAACTTCTGAGCTCTGCTTTGGGGGTTCTGGGGGTTGTGACAGAATTCACTCCGGATAATTTACAATAAAAGCACACCGATGCTGGGTGCACTGGAGGGGGATGGCACACAGGAAGAGGAATAACTTACGAGGATGCGTGGGCATCTCCAGATAGCAGATGCCAGCGTGAAGAAGGAATCTGGCACTTGAAGAGATTGAAGTCAGATTATGAAACAGTCCTAGGTAGCCAGGCCAAATAAGTTCTGCTTTCACCAAGCACAGAAGGGTTGGGTGAGACCCTATCTGGAGTATTTTCAGTCTATGGCACATGGCAAGGGGCCTGTGACAATTGCTGAGACATGAAGCTGACAGCATGGGTTGAGGTCTGTCTGTTACTCTTCTGTCCTTGCTGGGACAAATACCCAACACCTGAAATAAGGAAGGAAAGGTTTATTTAGCTCACAGTTACTGGAGTTTTCAGTCCATACTTGGCTGGCTCCAAGGCAGACTGCTTACATGGCAGAAAGTAGCAGTTCATGGTGGTGGAACAATTGCAGCAGAGGCAACAAGGAGAGTCTGTCTCTGTCTCTCTTATGTTATATTCAGGCTCTCTGCCTCAGGATGTCTACCTCAGCCCAAACCATAATCCCAGCAGTATTCAGACCCATAATCCCATCAGTACTAAAACACATAATCCCAGTGGATGATGAGAGACTCTCAAACTCTCAAAGTCACCGCCCCAGGCTTTGGGAGGACAACTAGACATGAACCATAACTAGGTCAAACTGGGACCTTAGTCCTGCTGCTAAGGCATTTGCCCATTATCCTGTGAACAGATGTGAGATGGAGGCTAGCACTTTATATATGAACTCATATTTAGGTTTGTGTATTCTGCTTGGGTGGGGGGAGGTGCTTTTGAGATCAGGGATCTAAAGTGGTGGTTTAGAGGTTGTGAATGGCTCCGGCTGGGAGGGAGAGGGGGTAAAGAAAGTGAGAACATTTCCAAGATAGGTAGCAAGTAATTCTAGAAAGTAGTTCTAGGAAGTTTGTACACTGTGGATTCAAACCCATCTCTACTATCATTGACCAGTGAACCTTGTGTAAGCTACTGAGATTTTTATGTTTGTTTTCTTCATCTGTAAAATAATCTTTGCAAGACCCTTGTTAGGATTAGAAATAATAAAACTATATGGCCTAGAACATTGCCTGGTGCCTAGTAGCAATTCAGCAAATTATAATATTAAATGATATTGCCATTAAGAATACAGTAGGGGGCCGGGCGTGGTGGTGCACGCCTGTAATCCCAGCACTCGGGAGGCTGAGGCAGGAGGATTGGAGCGAGTTTGAGACCAGCCCGGGTTACAAAAGTGAGCTCAAGGCCAGCCTCAACTGCATAGCAAGACCCTGTCTCAAAAAGACAAAAAAAAAAAAAAAAAAAAAAAAAAAAAAAAAAAAAAAAAAAAAACAGTAGGGAAAACAAATTTAGGGAGAAGAAGAACTTGTATGCATTTACAAGGGACTAATTAGCTGCCTCTGGGGAAGAGAATTGGAGAGGTACAGGTATAGGTAGGAGGGGGATTCCTGTTTCTTTCTTACATCATCTACTAGAAAACAAAGTTATCTTAAGAATGTAAACTTCACAACCCTGGCGCTGAAGAGGGGGTGGACCTTGGAGGTAATGGGAAGCCAGCTGGCCACAGAGTGGACACAAATCCTTAGCAGTGGAGGCGAGTGAGCAGGAAGAATATATTGGGGGGAGGCAAGGGGGACTGCACCTCTGAGCACCTGTCGCCAAACACAAATCTCTGCAACGCTCCTGACCGCATGAGTACATTGCCCCCAGCCCTGTAATTGATCTGTTGCCAATTCTATTAATTCTTTTTTTCATACTGTTTTGGACAGATTTTCCTTGCTGTCAAATGAAGGCATTTTATTTCATAAAATCTAGATCACCATAGTGGACTACTGACAACTCCCTCCTGCCCTAATCTCTTCTTTCTCTGCCTCTTTAATTTATTCTTAAATTATGATCAGATTCATCTCCCTGGATGACTATCATGATAAGTTGCTGTAGCCAGGACAGTGATTATATTGCTTCCATGCTAAAAGTAGAAATGAATATAGCACCATGAGTTTCTTGGGCATGTTGAAGTGGCCTGCAAACCTTACCAATTCAAATCCCAGGCAGAGAAGTGTCCTTTCCCAGTGCACCTAAATGGCACAAAGATTCTGCCTAAACTCTGTTCCAGAACTGACATGCCTACTTCTGAGTTTGTACATGCGTTCCTCTTGATCTATGTCTCTCTCGCTCCTCCTCTTTATACACGATTAGCTTTATACAAGATTAGGTTAGCCTTAAGGCTGGCTTGACTACACCTTCTTACCTGGGGCCATCTTCCCCTCACCACCAGGTGTAGCTCCATGTTTTACTAGTGTTACCACATCTGGCCCATGTAGCCACACACTGTCCTTACCTGCCATGTTAGTCAGCTTCCTAACACTGTGACAAAACATCTGAGAAAATGTAATAATTTAAAGAAGGATTTATTTTGGTTCACAGGCAGGACAAAGTGGTGAGGAGCCTATGGTGGTCACACTGCTCTTCTTAAGGCAAACTAGAGGGACAGAGAGTGGCAAGGATGGAGGTAGAGTGCCAAGAAGGGCCTGTAGACAGACGCCCCATGCAGGGCATGCCCCTGGTGACTTGCTTCCTCCATATGGGCCCCAACACCTCACATTTCCACCACCTCCCCATAATGTCTTTAGGTCATGCATCCATTGGACCGGTTATGATTGTCACTTTCCAAAGCTCATCTCTGGACATGGATGCAGCGGGAACCAAGCCTTCCACAACTTCCTGTGGGGGACATTTCAGGCCCAACCCATAATGCCTATACACCTTCTTATTGCCCCTGTTACTAGGAGCTCTGTGAGGTAGGAGCTGCTTCCAAAAGATTATTAACTCACCTCCTCAGGAGACTTCAAATCGAGGTAAAATGCCTTATTACATAAAATCCACGTGTAGCCACTTTTTCCTTATGGCAAACAGTGTATGTTTATATTTAATATTCAGAGGAGAGAAAGAGGAATAAGGTCCAATCAGCCCTGAATGAGAACAAAAATTGAGTTATTCATGAGCCTACTCCCACTTAGCATCAGGTTGATGGGCCATTTCTTAGTTCTGCTTGAGATGAAATCTAGCCTTGGAAGGAAGTTCAATTGATCTTGTTTGCCAAGTAGAGGCCATGTGTTTAAACTTATTCTACATATTGCTAAATGATGGAGAAGTTAAAATCTCTGTTTAAAAACAAATGAACAGTTGATTCATTTGTTAAGATTTATTTTAATCAATCATTAACCTATATTTTATAATTCTAGCTAGCAACAAATGATGATAGTACTGAGGAAAAGCTTATCATCTTTTAATAATTGTAATATAATTGGGCTATTCTAATACACAGTATTCTCTACAGCCAATGTTGGAAACTACTATGACACTGAAGAGTAACAATGTCAAAAAACATTTTTACATTTTCAGCAAAAAGTAGTCACTGTTATCACAGTACTCATAAAGTTTTGTTATTTAGTCCTCTGACAAGAAATTGTTCAACTTAAAATATGAAACTGATAAAATGTAGGTTAGTTCAATGAGTCATTATTTATTTGAACTATATTTTATTTCTACAGATAATTTCTGACCCTAGACTCCGCTTTGAACTAGCACTTCGCAAAGCTGGACTTCATAAAACATTGTATGCCAAAGAAGTATTGCCAAAAATCAGTCCACAAAAGCCTCCAAGAAAGGATATGGAGTCTACTGTATTTAAAACCTAAGCCTTATGCAAATCCAGTATATGTAAACAAGGGTTTTTTTGAGAACATTTATATGGGTAACAATAACTACCATTTTCTAAGAGATCAGACATAGAAACCATATCATCTATTTGCCTTCCTTCATGCTGACTAAAACTTTAGGTACAATTTCCCATATTTTATTTTAACTATAAGAATTAATTTCCTATATTTTCAAGTTACATTTAATAGTACCAAGCTCATCAAGATGATGTTCTCTTGGTGCATACAGTATCACTTAGTAAGCTGTGTTTGGGAGGTCATCACAGAGAAAATTTCAAAACATTTGCAAGAATTATAAATGGCATAGCTTCTATCTTTGAATGTTTATTTCTGCTTGTTATTTCAGAATTTGACTTTTTAATTGTAAGAGCTTCATTATCACTGATACTTCTATTATTTTGTTATTATAAGACAAGATTCAACCTTCTCTAAATTTAGAAACCAATTTGGTATACCATGTTTACTGCAAACCAGTCATCCAAACTATTTCATTTTGTAAATTCGTCCTTAAAAATAAATTAGAAATTACAAATAGCAATTCAAGCATGGGAACGTCTATTCTGGTTTGAGAAAGTGAGGTATTTGTGTAACTGTTTGAACAGAATACAGAAATATTTATGATATTTCGGATGCTGTCAAAAGTTCCAAACTTAAATATCCTGATGATTTCATAGAAAAGTATTTCAAATAAAATTCCAAATAAATTTTCGATTCTATCTAAGAAGTGATTATTTAATTAAGCAAATGAGTGGTGTTGGGAGTTGCTATCATTACTGTTACAATTACCAACCACTTTCTTTCTAGTGAGCTAGCTGCCTTTCCCACCTACCTCCAGTTGCAGTGTTTACTTTTATGGCCATTACTGAGATAATGTAAAAGAGGCAAAAACTGCCTGATTGGCAGGATGTCTTCATGATTACACCCAACATCATGAGAATAAGTAAAGCAAGAGGTACAGGTTGTCAGAATAAATCTTCATGAGGAATTTTAGAGCAGATACCCACATTCCAACATTCACTGCAACATCCTCTTAACTGAGCCTTTTGGCCTGGGATAAAGTTCAGTGGCACAAGTGCCTGCTGGGCAAGTACAAGGTCCTGAGTTCAAATTGCACTATCAAAAAAAAAAAATGTAGTACCAACTGAGCCTTTCATAGTACAGTGATATCTCATGAATAGAGAGAAAGCCATGTATAACAAGAGGCAGGGAGTAGTGAATAGCAGCATTTACATGAAAGGATCCTCCCAGGGTCAAAATATTCTTTGATGACATAAACTCATTAAAGCCCCATTTCTTTTCTCTCCAGATGGCAAGACATGGGTCTGCTCAATGTCCTCGTCAACATCAGCATCCATACTGATGTCCAAGGGTCACACTCGAATTCCAACCTCATATAATTTCCTTTCCACTTTAGAGATTTATATATTGTGATCCTGATAAAAAACATGGGTTGAAATTTGGGCAGTACTTTAATCAATGACTGTGCCCAGAATTAAATCTCAATACTTTTCTTTCTTTAAAAAAAATAGTGTGAATGGTATCTACCATCCACTGAACATAAACTGCGTGTTTGGCACCATATGTGTTTCTCATAGCTCTTACCTGGTCATAATAACAACCTTGTGGTGAGATAGTCATCCCCATTTTATAATAAAGGAAATAGTTTATAGAGGTAAAATAATAAGCCTTCAATACATGTTTTCAATCTGAGATATTAACTTAGTGAGTTCTGAACAGAATTTTAAAGTGAAACAGGATAAAATAACCTGAAATCCAACTGGTCACTAAACATGTCAGATGATAGAAATGTTAATTGAAACACCCAAAGAAACATCAATACATACCGCTAGATTGCCAACAATACCAAAAAATATCACAGTGCCAAATACTGATGATACAAAAGAAAACAAAGCACAAACTGGTGTACACTGGAAAAGTTCAGACGTATTGGGTAAGATTGGAAGAGTTCTTGCTCTTAGATTCAGCAGTGTTGCTCTAAATATGCCGTTGAGAAGCCCCTGCATATGTGCAAAGAGACATGGCCTGGGATTCCTACAAGAATATAAGCCAAGTGTTCATCAATAGAACAGAAAGCAGATACAGGACACACATCACCCCAGCTATGTGGGCGACTGAAGCAGGAGTCTGGTAAGTTTAAGTCCTGCCCTGGGTTTGGTGAGACTCTGTTGCAAAACAAAGCATAAAAAGGTGGGGGGGGGCATAGGTCAGCAGTAGAGTGCTGTGACAGTGAGGATGGACTTCCAATTTTTGGACTCACCTGAGGACAGGTCAAGCATATGACTGAACTGTGCCTGCAGGGCTGTGGAGGTGTCCTGGGGGTCCACACCTGCTTCCTTGCCGCTCTGCTCTGCTTCCCATTTGCCATGAACTAAGCAGGTTTACTGGATCACATCCTCTGTCATAATGCTCCTGATGTGGAACCAGCCAGTCATGGGCTGAAACTGTGAGCAGATTAAAGCTCTCCTCCTGTAAGTTGGGGGAGACATATTGCCTCCAGTAATGGAAAAATAACTAGTGCAAATGCTTCCCTACAGTGCACCAGGCCATGAGTTCAATACCTAGTAAGGCCAAGGGGGGGGGGGGGAAGGACTAAATAAAAGAATTGTAGTTTATTCATTTATAAAATTATATGTAACAATAAAAATGAAAAATATACAGTAACATGAACACAATAATTATTGAAATGAGCCAGATACAAAAGCACACTTATTGGGCCAGTGAGATAACTCAGTGGTATAAGTGCTTGCCTGGCAAGTGGAAGCTCCTGAGTTCAATCCCAGAATCCCAGGTACTGAAAAAACAAACAAACAAAAAAAACCCCATATACATCATGTTTTACTTAATTTGTACAAAATATAGAATTATGCCAAACCAACCTACATTGTTTAGATAAGTGTACATGTGTAGTAAGATAATAGAGAAAAAAAGTATTAAATTAAAATATGTTAATGATTATCTTTAGGGCCTAGGAAGGCAGATAGCAATGATCTCTAAGTTACTGAAAATATTTTATTTCTTAATCAGGATAGTGATTATATGACATTTCTTGTCCTTTTTTAAGGTATATGTATTTTAAACTAGGTACATAGTGATACTTGCCTGAAGTCCCAGCAATCCCAGCACCTGGATGTCTGAAGCGGGAGGATCACTGCAAGTTCAAGGCCAACCTGGATTACAGAGTGAGATCATATTGCAAAAGAAAAAGTACATGTGTTTTACATACAATTATCAATGCTCAATGAAATGAGCATAAAATGAAAAGGGAATATTAAGAAAGTAGGTTATTAAAGGCATGATTTATAAATGTAAAACATCAGAAATAAACTTCTAGCTTCTCTTTTTAATGTATTTAGTACAAGGCCTGCAGGGTCTCACTACGTGGATCAGACTTGTAGTCATCCTCCTGTTCTCAGCCTCCCAAGTCTGGGATTAGAGGAGCACTCTACCATGCCCAGTCATAATCACCATCTCAGTGTGCCCTGGGGTGGGGCGGCACAGCACGCCAGGGACCAAACCCCTGGTTTTTAGTTTATTTCTAATATCCCTACTACACATGAATTTCTAAGGTAGGAAGATCTCTCCCCCTGCTTGGGAGCTGTGTTGTCTTTGACATAGATGGCATCCCCTAATCCCCTTCAGGCCAGTGCTCCAATTTACCCTTGCTCTTTCCAGTCTCGTTTGCCTTGAAAAAGAAAGAAGAGTTTGTTCCTAATAGGACTAAGCATTGAACTATGATTTCAATTCTCTCTCTCTCTCTAAATATATATATATATATATATATATATATATATATATATATGTGTGTATATATGTGTGTGTGTGTGTGTGTGTTTGCAGTAGATCATAACAAAAATGTATTTTTTACTGCATGATGGTCCAGAACAATTGTAAAGCACTACTTTCAATCCCATGATCCCGTGCTTAATAAAAAGTATAGTTTTTTCAACTCCACATCTTTGAGGATGACAGACTTGTCTCAAATTGCAAGGAAAGACTATCTCATCTGGTAAGAATTTTGGCTCCTTCCTGTCACCAACTTTGTATATGTGCCCAAGTTTGCATTTCCTTTTGCTTCCTCTAGCAGAAGAAGCAGCTTTTCCTCTGTCAGAGGCCATTGTTTTGGGTTTCATTTCTTTTCTATGCCACCAAGTTGATTTTATTCTTTTTATTTTTCGAATTCTCCTTCAGTATACAAATCTCAGCTTTTAAACAAATCTCCATTAAAATTTTCAAATCATTTAAATCTCCATTACTCCATAGATATTTGGCTATTTCTCTGCTTCCCTTCTCAAGAAACTTCTTTAAGAAGTTGCCTGTAGGCATCAATAGGAAGGTGGGTCATGCCTACACACTGTGCCCTGTAGAACTACTGTGAGGACAATATGCAATGTGTCACCTGTTAAAAAAAAGAAAGGGGAAAAGAAAATTAATGTTTATTGAAAGTGTTAATGTTTAATTGTTTGATCAATCTTATATACCTATATCTATCAATCTAAACTGATCTGATGATGAAAATATGTAATATAACCATTGTTAAATTTCAATAATAATAAAAAAAATTTTAAAAAGAAGTTGCCTGTAGGAGGGTGTGGTGAGGCACTTCTGTAATCCCAGCAGTGGGGAGGTTGAGGCAGAAGGGTCACTATGAGTTCAAAGCCAGCATGCGCTATATAAGCAAGTTCAAGGTCAGCCTGCATGACACAGAAACATCCTGCCTCAAAAAAGAAAGTTGCCTGTAGATAGCTGATGTCTCTTTTTATTTTCTAGTTATTATTGCTTACTGTGATTTAGTTTTGATTTCATTCTCTATTGATTCTGTTCTAGCACAGCCACCAGCAAACTCCATATTGGCAAATTGTAATTATCTGCAAACTTTATCATATTTATTTCATGAAGGAATTTGTGTCAAGTGACAACAACCCCATTTTGGAACACACTCTTGGCTTCTGTGACACCGCCTGCTCTACCTACTGCTATTTCTTTAGTCACACACATCAAACTCCTTCAGGCACTCTTCTGTTCATTGCTATATGTGGGACCCTTTAGCTTTCTTGCTCTGTGTTGGCACTGAAGGGAACACTGTTAAATACTATTGCTTTAGTTTTGAAGTGAGGGCTTTTCAGTGTCTTTTCATCTACAGATTTCCCATTCTGTTCTTTTTTACTCTTGGCAGCTTATTTAATGAAGGAGCAAACACATTTACACATAGAACTTCTTATGCTGGATTTTGCTTATGTTCAGTTTAATATAATCGCCTGTCCTCTCTGTCTTTTGCATTTATATAAATTGTTAGTTCATCTAAAGTTGTCAGCTGGGCCACCCATACATCACCATCTGTACAGCTTGGATTTCTCATAGAATGGCCAGTAGCTATATTCCAGGATGAAATTGTCCAAGACCTAACACACTAGGGAAAAAGCACAGGCTTCTAAGCCAGTTACTAACTGCTATGGTATGTTCCCCCAAGCCTCATGCAG
Organism: Myocastor coypus; assembly: GCA_004027025.1. NCBI lineage: Eukaryota > Metazoa > Chordata > Mammalia > Rodentia > Myocastoridae > Myocastor > Myocastor coypus. Next base: position 70,888 of record PVJA010001494.1, on the reverse strand, counting down.
TCATGGGGCAGGACTTCTATAGATTGAGACTTGACTCATGAGTCACTGTGATTATGTGACTTAGTACTGATCTAGAGTTTGAGACTTGATCCATGATTCCTGGGATTATGTGTTTTAAGTACTTCTGGGATTATGGGTGTAGCCTAAGGCAGAGAGCCTGAATGTAACTTAGAGACAGAGAGACAGACTCGTGCTATTGCTCTGCTGCCCTGCTTGGTTGGCTGCCTCTGTCGCCATTGTTGCAGTTCTGCCGCCATGAACTGGATGCTCTCTGCCCTGTTTCACTCAGCCTTGGGCCAGCAGAATATGGACTGAAACCTCCACAAACTGTGAGATAAATAAACCTTTCCTTCCTTCATTTTGAGTGTTGGGTATTTGCCCCAGCAACGAGTAAAAAGTAACTAAGACACAAACTACTGGAATTGACTCAATGTCTCTTTCTAACTCTATCAGCATAGTTCTACAGGGCTCTCTGATTAATAATGATTGAGAAGTGACCTCCACTCATTGGTGGTGTGTGCGAGTGTCAAGCTCACATTGTAGATTTATGTGAAATAGGCAATTTTGCACCATCTTTGAAAATCTGTCACATTTGTTATCTGGCATGACAAGATGTTCCAGCTCACTTTAAGCATCCCCTGCTGTGTCTGGAATCCATTTTTTTTTCTCTCACAAGCTTTGGTTGTTTTTGATGAAGAGTGATATTTCAAGACCAAAAATATGGATGCTTAGGATACACGTTGCTATCAGTTTGGTATTCTATCCAGGCCTTTTCAATAAGCGTTGCTAGAATACTCATGTGAATGAATACATACATACACATATGCATGCAAGTATTATATATATGTGTGTATATATATATATATATATATATATATATATGCAGAAAGAGAAAGAATTATACTAATTCATTCTGTTACTTCTAATTCAAATTCCATGGGGCTTTTACTTGACACCTTCCACTTTACATTTTGAATTTCTTCCTCCCAGAATTTTGGAGTTCAATGATAAGAATGTTAAAATATGACATAATTACTTATTTGCTTTATCCCACATTTTACAGGCAACAGTCTTACAATAAAATACTAATATGATAAAAGCATAAATAGTTTTGATCATATGTCTTTTTTTGCCTTTGCATCTATATTGTCAAGGATTATGTAAATATCTATCCTCCCTCTTAGCACTGAATTAAGCTTAGTTTCTGAGTAAATATATTTTTAGTGATATCACCAGGTTTTTCAATCAATATTTCCTTTGTCATTTTAGTTCTCTAAATCCTTTTTCCTAAAGACTCTAAAAGTTGTTCATAGAAACAATATTTTCTGAGTTTTGAATGTTAATGATAGCTTGGAGATCTTTCCCATGGCAAATCAGCTTTTACTGGTATAAAATACCGTATCACATTTCATTCTCTTAGCACCAAATGTCAGGAAGTAGACTGCATCATGCTTTCCCTTCCCTGACAATCACTCAACCTTTCACTTAATCCTGATTTCTTGCCGCCTCTTTTAATACAGTAGTTTTACAGGACTTTTTCTTCATGCTGATCATTCTTGGTAGAAGTATATTCAAGAGTATTGCCTTTCATAATATATATGCAACTTCATTCCAGGAATTATTCGTCAGTTATTTTTTTAATATTCATTGTGTTCCCTTTTTGTCTTTTCCCATGGACTCATTATGGTACATCGAATCTTCTGTCTCTAGTTTCTATCTATCACTTCCTCTTGAATTTTCTTGCTTCTTAACTTTTGCATAGCTTTTTGTGTAGAAATAATTTCAAGTCTATGGAAAAGCTGAATCTGAGACTAACATACCTTTTACCCGACTCATACTAAACATAATCCTTCTTGAAACTCACTCCATTTCAGGTGTGACATCCTCACCCACCACATTTGGTAAACACAGGATCTAGGAATCAGTCAGGATTCTCTCTTTCCCTCACTTGTAACATTTTGTCTATCAAAATCTCTAACAACCTGCTTCCTATATGGAAGTTATACTGCTGCTAAAAGATACCATGCTTTGTAGCCACCTGCGTGCATCATTGTCATGAGTAGTACATGCATCCATTTCCCATATGTAGACAATTGATTACTCCAGTAATTGTCATATGTTACTGGCTATCAGAGTCATTCACCTGAGACTTCAAAAAAAGGTCTACATAGGAAACCTGGGTTCTATTCTCTGGTAGAAGAGGCAATAAAGGCTTTTAGCTTAAGGTGAGAATACTTGCGGTTTACACTATTTAGTCCTTTAGGTAGTTGCAAATTAAATTGTTCGAGGTCTACATAGGAGCAATGGATTTCTGGAGCACAGCCTTCCAGTTGGCGTACAGTCTTTCCTGAATGGACAGCTTCAAGCGCTGACTCTGGATTTTCCAGAAATTGTAGAAGCTAATTAACACCCTTTAAAAGATTCCTTTCCCACTTAAAGTAGATTTAAGGTGGGTTTCATTGTTTTGCTCCTGTGGGTGCAGTGGTATACTGTCTTTTTTTTCAGCTCCACTAATTTGCCAACCCGTGTCTTGCCTTCTGTATGTGACCCCTCCATCTCTGCAGCCTGTCCTTTCAATGGCAAGTCCTGCTCTCTTCACAAAATAAGAAGGGAACATTCAGTTGCTTTGGGACATCACTGTAATTGGGCACTGATGTTTTTCATAATAATGATTTCTACTCAAAGAAGGAACAGATTACAAAATTACTTGCTCTCCTATTGAAGAGCTCAGCCCACTTTTCAATACCCAAAGTTGTCTCATTTATGTAGTTGTAATATTTATACAAGTCATAGAAAAGGTAGCGCTTCCTACACCAGGGATATATTTGCTTATCTTTTTATTAGAGTGATAAATCCTTGGGCTTAACACTGCGTTCATTAAAACAGCTCCATCATTGCTATGCCTGTGCTTGACTTTTTGTGCAAGACAGAGGTAAGACATGAATCCTATTTGAAAGTAAAAGACATGTTTAAGGAAACTTGAAGAAAATTGGAAAGTTTTATAGATCAATAAACTTCCTGGACAGGTTGTGAGAAAAATATAAAACAGGCAGTTTTGATACCTCAATCATATCTCTGAAAAGATGAAGCTTGATCAAAGAAGAAAAAACTGGATTTTGAATTCCACTGTTTCTGACATCTGATTGATTTATTTGAAAAAGTAACTATATGCTTGCTGATCCATTTGAGGATGAAAACTTGATGTATTACTAGAAAGAACCTCAAGAGGAAATTCTCAAGCATTTAGATACTAAGTGTTTAGGGACAGTGAATATTTCACTTTGACATAAATGCAAGACCAGATTATACCATTGGAATTCACAAACTACAATAGTCCTTATGGAATCAAGTATAGATGTCACTCCTCAGGAATGGATAGGCCATCAGACTTATCCTGCTTTTGTCATATAATTTTTTTATCTGCATCTATGATAATTCTTTCCTTTACACTAACAAGTAGATGTAAGGGCCAGCTAAATAGCTCAGTGGACTAAAGCACCTGCTTAGACAGAGCACAGTGCCCAGGTTCAACCCCTAGCATGCTGTGCTGGCCCCACCCCTTGGGTGCACTGAGATGGTAATTGAGACTGGGTGTGGTAGCTCACACAACAGTAGTCTAAGTTCTTGGAAGGCTAAAAACAGGTGAATCATTACGAGTCTGATCTGTGTAGTGAGACCCTATAAACCCTGTACCCTGTACTAAATACATTTTTAAAAAATAGTCGTATTCTTTTTACTTTCTACCTTCAGTGATATTTGGGTATAAGTTTTTCACTGCTTTCCCTGATTCATGTATGTATTCAGCTACTTGTTGCTATTTGGTTGGTTTCCAGTTTTTCAAATTTTTATTTATAATTTATTGAAGTTGTCTTCATTGATTTCATTTCTTCTCTGCTTAAAATTTGCAATAAAATATAATTTATCATAAGTATGTTTTGGTCCATATCAATTTGAACCAATTATAACATCTGTCCTTATGAGTTTACTTGGTGGCCATTATTCCTGCCACTCTTGGTTGTTCTTGATTGGATTTGGATGCCTACATTCTGTCAAAAAGATGTGACTACTTGGAAATTTTTTATCATTAGCCATTTATACTATGTGCAATTTTTGTTATTTTTAAGTGACATAAAAGTATATGTATGGGGGCCCTGGCAGGATGGCTCAGCCATCTAAAGTGCCTGCTTAGGAAAGCTTAGGCGGCAGCAGGGACTGCAGTTCAATCCCCGGCACCACATGCTGCACCAGCCCTGCCCTTAGGGCAGGTTGAGCCAGCCATAAAAATAAATAAATATACAAACAAAAGTTCTGAAACAAGAAAAAAAAAAAGTATATGTATGGGTTACCAGATGGCCTTTCAATATATGTGCATATTATACAGTGTTCAAGCCAGCGAAAGAACATCTGTTTTCTTAAGTATTTATCATTTCTGTGTGATTAAAACACTTGAAATCCTTTCTTCTCATTTTTTGAGGCATATAATATATTTTTATTTCCTACACTCACTCTGCTATGCTAAATCTATGTTTCTAATGTCACTGTAGACCTTGCTAATTTAATCAAATATTTTTTCTCTGAGAATTTATTATCTTATATGTGAAGTAACTGTAGTGAAAGAGTACTTTGCTTATTTTACTTCTATTTTGCATGTGTTCCCAATATGTCAATAATACTTAGCACCACATATGGTTAAAATTCCTAATATTTGTAAATAATTTCAAAACCAACATTCATTCATTCCATTTATAAATATTGCATTAATGAAAATGCTTACCTTCACAGTGTGTTTAAAACAACATGCTGCCCAAATTCTATTATTGAAATATCATAAAATATCTTAAGATTATTTCAAATAACTGACTTTTAGATTCATTAAACTGGAATAAAGCTTTACTTAGAAGTGTAAATAAATAAGTTAATGAGAGAGAAACTCAACACAGCCTGGTATGAACTCATAGCTACATGAATCATGATCCTGCTGTTTTAGGAAAAATAATCCAATAAAATAAAAGAGACAATTTTCTGATTCATATTGTTATAACACAGTTACTTGAAACTGGCTTATGAGACCAGGAGAAACCTCCGATTTCTTTATTTTTGTTTTTCTAGATTATCTGATGTCCTTTCCACCCTCAGAGTCCAAATCTGTGACTTACAGTAGTTCTTTCCAATAGCGCTCTGCGTGGAGAAAGGGAAAACTTCCTCATCCTCTGCACAGATGCAGTGAACCAGAAGTGCCCAGCTATCCTGTGCTTCAGGCGTGAAGAGCAAGCTGTGGACACGAGTGTGCTAAGATTATTGAGCCCTGGCACCAAAACACTAGGCACAGATGCCCGTGCCAAGTGATGTGACTTGGATGGCAGCTTTATAGGCCAGTAGCAAGTATTTCCGGGTGATGATGAGATTCTCATGGTAAGGAAGGTAATGCATTTCTGGGAGCCCTGTGTTCATAACAGACAGATTGTTCCCCTTGCAGCCTGCTGGCCACAATCACCCCCTTGGCCACCCCTTTCGACAAAAGAAGGAGCACATTCTTCAAATGTTCCTTCACCATGCTGCATCCCAACCTAGAGAGGAGTCCCTGTCATATATGAGCCTCACTTCTGCTCCCCTCCACTCAACCTGCTTTCCTCAGACAGAAGCTTTGAATGACAGCCCAAGGTTTTTTAACTTTACCATGTAGGTATTTGAAGAAATTTAATATTAAATGTTTATTGGCATAGAAACAGAGCCAGTACCTCTGGAAGGTTAACATGAGCACAGGTTATGAGGCCAGATGAAAGCAGTGATGGAAGACTGGGAGAGGGGGAACATTAACAATTACAGTGGAGCCCAGATACACAAATGCTTTTGTTTGCAAATAGTTTGGTTTGCAAGCAAGCATTTGGCAAAATTTTGATTTTGTTTGCTAACTTTGCATCAGGTGATGACCATGACTATACCCATCCTGAAAGCATGGATGTGGCCCTGTTTTCCAGAATCATGGAGTGAATTAAGTTGGTGAATTAAGGTTCTACTGTGATTAGAATAATCAGATGTGAGGGCCAGCAAGGTAGCTCAGTGGTCAAAAGTGCCTGCTTAGGCAACTTCAGGGACTGGCACCACATGCTGTGTCGGCCCCACCCCCAGGGTAGGCTGAGCCATAAATAAATATATATATATATATATGTATATATATATATATATATATATATAGTGAAAAGATGTAAAAAAAAGGAAGACTGAACTTATTCCTTTCCCTTTTGCAAAAGCTCCCTTCAATTAAGAGGGGGAAGATCTGTCTGCAAAGCCAGCCTTGAGTAATGTACATGCAAATGGAAATACGCATGCCTGCACCTCAACGGTGATGACTTGACTGACTCTTCATTTCCTCTTGTGCACATGTGTGTTTTGATCCACAAACCGTACACTTAGTGCCCTTCTAGAATCTATGATCAAACAAACAACAAGTGTTTAGATACTACATGAATCAAGCTAAGCAGTAAAAATATGTATTGGTAGAAAAGATAAAGAATATGTATACTTGCTAGCAAAAAAATATATTGTAGATGTAGATGGTTTTAAAACAGGACAGGAAAAGGATAGATTTTCTGTCCTATTGCTCCCTGAGGATTGAAAGATACATTTGATTTCATAATTCTGATTCTAAATCCAAGATTATAAGGAAGCACCTTAGAGACCAGTGACCCTGTTACTACTATGCTGTGCTGGACGGCACAATGTCCTGTCTCTATTATCTTTTTGTATTTCTTTGATTATGGTTTTCCTGCCTTTGGTATTCCAGGATGTCTCAGTTACTCTTCTGTCATTGCTGTGACAAATACCTGACACCTAAGATGAAGGAAGGAAAGGTTTATTTAACTCACAGTTACTGGAGGTTTCAGTCCATACTCAGCTGGATCCAAGGCAGAGAGGCACAGTGCAGGGCATCAATTCATGGTGGTGGAACAGCAATAATGGCCACTGAGGAAGTCTGTCTCCCTGCCTCTCATACTGCATTCAGGCTCTGTGCCACAGGTTGAGTGTAGCACTCATACCCATAATCCCAGAAGGATTAGGACCCATAATCCCAGCGGTACTAAAACCCATAATCCCAGTGTATCATGAGTTAGTCTCAAACTCTGGAAGTCCTGCCTCATGACTGCATGAGGCTTTGAGGGGACAACTAAACACAAACCATAACACAGGACATACAACAAGTCTTCTTGGACCAAGACATCCAGCTTTCCTGATACTTACCTTCACCCAGCATCTGCATGGGCTTCAGCTCTGCCAGTCATCTGCTATGTCCTGCCCCTGCTTGGGGCTGTATGTACCAGGTGGCTTGGTTTCTGTTCACTTCAATCACTAGAACTCAAATCCTTTCTATCTTTTTTGTCTGGAAGTCTCTGCAAAGCTTCATGCAGTCATAGGTAGGGTTTTTAGAAGTCGCTGGATCTAGAGAGTGTAACAGTGGGATTGACTCATGCTGCAATGCCATGCTCAAGGGCACTGGCATGTAGGATGTGAGTACTACTCACCCTAAGTAGCCTGCATAAAATAAAATGGGCAGAAAGAGCTGTGATTGTCCCTTATTGCTTCTCTAACTGCTGCTTATCCTGAACTGTTCTCCTCTGTGAAATCACCCTGTCTTGGGGCCAGCTGGTTATGGACTGAAACTTACACAAACTGTGAGCTAAATAAACTTTTCCTCTCTTAACTTGTGTATGTTGGGCATTTTGACTCCGCAATGAAAAAAATAACTAAGATAGAATTTGGTAGCAGGAATTGGGCTGTTGCTGTGACAGGTACCTGACCATGTGTCTCAAGAGTGTTTCGAACTGCTTGTAAGAAGGGATAAAGTAAAGAAAGGTTTGGTGATGACTCCTGAAAAACTAGAGCTAGAACACCTGAGACTGTATTTGATGAGAGATTCTGGTTAGAGCGCAGAAGCCCCAACTGCTGAGAGAAATGCTACGAGAAAAGATCAGTCTCAGGAGGTTTCTACTGGGAAGAACTGTTGGCTGCCAGACTCCAGATCATGTGCGCTGTCTCAGCAGCCTAATGCTGAGTTAGTACATGCTGCTGGAGGCTTTTAGCCACATTTATTTTGAGAATAAAGGGCAAAAAGCCCAGCAGAATGACTTAAAGTTTGAGTTTACCCAGAAAGAAAACTCCAATAAAGCATAAACTGCACAGATAGAGCAGATGAGGTCTTAGTTGCTGAAAATGAATAAGAGAATAGAAACAATGGCCTAAGAGGATCAGGGCCTCACCATTTCTGGCCTCAAAATTGTAAAAGTGAAAGACCTTGCTTTGAGAAGAGAGTCTCAGAGCACCGTGTTCAAGAATGGCTGCACCCCAGGGAAGTTGTTCCTCAGATTTTGGCTCATAGGTACTGAGACTCCACAGCCAAGAAAAAGGATTCCTGGTTACTGCTTCAGCTGACAGCAGGCCTTGGCATCATCCATCTGGAACTGGGAGGTGCAGAATGGAAGAGTTGTGGAGTTAGAGAGACTTCCACCCAGATTTCAGAAGAAGGCCTAGGAAGCCAGGCAGTATGCCCCTATGAGGGCAGTTCATGGAGCTGTGAGTGTAAAGCCAAAGGTGCAGTATAGACCCCAGAAGTTTCAAGAATCCTGGAATGCAGATCATCTGAGGAAAACTGCAAATGGGGAGCAGAGATGACCAAAGAGAGAAGCCATGGTTGCCTAAGTGCCACCTCTACAAGTGTTGAGATTGACCACATAGATGAGTCCTGGTTGAAGCTCAGCCTGAGACCAGTATGCGGCTCCAAACAGAGCCCCAGAGCTCGGCACACCTCTCCCGCCTGTTCAGCCTTGGCTGCATTTAGGCAGTTGCTCTCCCCTCTCCAAGATTTACTTCAAGTATGGATAAGAGGACTTTGCTTATTTCCACACAATAATGGCTATGACAAGCCTGTGGCAATTCACAAGATTATTGTGAATTTAGAGACCGTGAAAAGAAATTATAACAGGCAGGGGAGAGGAAGGGGAGGTCTATGCCCTCATGACAAGAGTTGATCCTGTGCCCACTAGGAGCTAGGAATGAGGCTGAGTTCTTCTAGTTAGTAACATTGTATTATGCAGTTGAATGCGCTGCTACGAAAATAAGTCTTTTGAATGTTCTCACAACAAAAAATGATATGTATGTGAGGCAATGGATCTATCAATCACTTTGATTGATTCTACTGTGTGTGCTAAATCAAAGCATCACAAACATATTACTTTTGCCTACAAGTCTGTTAATTTTTAATTTGTTCTCCAGCATTAAGTCAATAGTAACTCCAGGTCCTCTTATCACAAATCTCCTGTGAACAAATGATCAGGAAGAACACAATCTCTCAAGAATAAGGCAACTTTCCCACATAGGGAAGATTGAATATAGATTTAGGCAAAAATCTATTCTTGGTGTTCTCATTCTGATATAAAGCAGATCCACACACATTAGTAAGTGAAATGTTAATATTTTATTTTAATTGGAAACACCAAAACTTGGGTGTTTCTGCTTATTTAGCTCTTCCAAAGAGAACATTTTGCCAGGGTTGGAGACAGATCACTTTGAACATATGTAATTTTGTAGCCAGAAAATAGGCTTACCATAGAGAATGAAAAAATAATCAGAAAGAAAAACAAGACAATGCTGGTAACATCTCCTTTAGAGTACAGCTGGATGGTGCCATGAGAATCTCAGCATGATTGAACTTCAGAATCCACAGGGCTGGATTACAGTGGCCATGGCAGGCAATGAGCCCAGTAAATGGATGCCAATGTGAAGACTACTCTCTATTAAGAGAGGTCCCAGCTGGCACATTTCCTCTCCTGCAACCTGCACCCTAACTCACCCCTCTGCAGACAGCGGGTCATTCCCATGGTGCCAGCTTTTTTGGGGAATCTTAATTCATTTCTACTACTTACACTTAGTGTCTTTCTGAATCTCACCCTGTGCTAGCCTGCCAGTCGCTCTTCCCTATATTTGAGGGTCTCCCTATAGCAGCAAGGTGGGCAAACTTTTCTCAAAAGGGCTACCTACATAGTACATATTTACACTTTTGAGGATCGTGTGACCTGTGGTCTCTGTCACAGCTACTGTAGTGTCAAATCAGAAAAGGAACCATAGGCAACACAGAAACATGGGGACCTGACTCTGTTCCAATGAAACTTGGCAAAAGCAAGAGTGGGGCTGGATGTGGCTCCCAGGCTTTCATTTACTGAGCTGTGATCTAGAATGGTATATTTCTGTGTGTGTACTGATTTATCTCTAAGGTTTTGGATCTTTCTTTTTCTATTTCTTAAGGATTCCTAATAATTTGTTGGGAGCTTATAAGTGTCCTTGTGTAATTAATCTAAATGCAGGTGCTTTGGAGATGACAGGTTTTTGTAGTTGTTCGAGACAGTCTTGGTATATAGTTTGGGCTGCCCTTAAACCGATGATAATCCTCCAGCCTCAGCCTTCTGAGTGTGGGCATTACAGGCCTGTGCCAATGCCCTGAAAAGAGGGATTTTTATAACATCTAGTTCTGTATCCTATTGGAAATATAAGTCTGGTCTATCTTTTTCTTTCTTTTTAAATATTTATTTATTTATTCACTCATTTATTTATTTATCTGGTACAGGTACGCAGCTAGGACCCATAGTGATCCTCCTGTCTCAGCCTTCCTTAATAGCAGGACTATAGGTGTGTGCCACCACTCCTAGTTTCACTGGCCCACACAGCATGCCCAGCATTGTATGCAGTACTAGGAATCAAACCTAGGTCCTTCTGCTCGCCAGGCAGGCACTTGGACTGCTGAGCTATCTCCCCACGCCTGGTCCATCTGTTCCTATCTCTGTAATGCCAGGCTCCTGTCCTGTTATGTTTTTGAAGTCTCTTATGAAATAACTCGTGATAGACTTTTAACCAATGAGTTCCATTCATTGAACTTCACTGTGACTATAAGTATTTCTGCAACATTATACTTTGTTTCCTGGTTACCATACCATTATTTTTCTTTTTTCTTTCTCCCTTCTTTCATTTGCTACACAAAGAAAGGTTTTTTTTTAGAACAATGTTACTAAGATTCAATCCCTGGCACCACATGCTGGGCTGGCCCTGTCCCAGGGCAGGCTAAGAGGGTGATCAAGACTGGATGTGGTGGTACACACCTGTAATCCCAGTGCTCCTGAAAACAGGAGGATCGCTGAGTCTGATCTGTGCAGTGAGACCCTGTAGATGCTGTACTTTATAAATACATTTTTTTAAAGAACAATATTTTCCATGTTCATAGAATTTTAAACTGACAGTACTTTCCTTCAGGACTCTGCTTATATTGTCTTGTAGATAATTGAAAATATTCTAGATTCTGTGGTTGCTATAGAAACCTCTGCTTTCAGCCTAAATGATCATTGGTAGGGAATCTCTCCCTTTCCTTTTGCGTTTACTCAGTGTTTTCTCTTTGTTTTCTGAAACAGTCTCACTAAATTTGTTTTTGATCTTTACTGTGTGTTCTTTAAATAGTCTTGTCTTTTACCAATTCTGGAAATTTATGAGTCATACTTTAATATAGCACTTTTATTGTTCTCTCCATTCTTTAAGTCTGGGACTTCCTTTAGAAATATCCTAGTGTGTTTCTTACTATTACCGTCATTTCTGTATGTGTTATATTCTTGGATTTTTCCCCCGTTAATTCTACTATTTCCTTCTTCAGCCAATATCTATTCTGCCATTTGACCCACTGGCCAACTTTTTTTCACAATTAGATTTTTTAAAAAATTTCTGTATTTACAGTTTGAAATCTTTTAAAAATTTCAAGCATCATTTAGAAATAAAAGTTTTATCATTGGATTGTGCAATGTTTTTTTTTTCTGATACATTTTAGATGACATAATGATAACATTCCTAATAGGGAATTTATACCTGTAAATGATACATCTCGCTTCTTATTTTCTCACAGCCCTCCCTTCCCCTGGGTGAATATCATTGTACAAATATTAAGTCTGTCACTCATTAGATTTCTGACTTAGGGCAAGTCACTTAACTGTTCTGAACCCACATTTTATTCTTTGTAAGAAAATAGCACTGTAATACATTAACAACTGTTGTTAGGAGAACTGAATGTATTGATAGAATACTCATGAGGAACTTAGAAGGGTGCTTGGCGTGTGGTGGTTGCTGTGGGGTATCACCATAAATACAGTCATTGCGTTAGCCTTATCTTTCTCATTCTGTCTCTTAGTTACTTTTGTCATGGCTTTAACTGTACTAAAGCTTCCATCCACAACCACTTTTTAAGGCCTCTTGTGGTTATTCTTCTATGTAGCTCTCTCTCATATCTTGGGCCAATGAACTTTGACTCACACAAAAATGATTGCATTCTTATTCCATGACATTCTGTCATGAAATTTTCTGAACAAGGCTGCTTATTTTGTGAGAATCTCCTGCCCTTTAAATGTAACTGTCTTCTCCTCAAGGTTTTGCATTTATAATACAAAAACACTTTCCTCTATTATAACAAATTTATAATAATACAAGGTATTATAATAGAAGCAGGTCTTCTTTTCTTTCTTTTTATTTTACATTTAATTCAGAATCTCTAGGGTCTCACTACACAGATCGGACTCATAGCAGTCCTCCTGTTTTCAGCTTCCCAAGTGCTGGAATTACAGGTGCACACCACAGCACCAAGTCTCAAGAAGGTTTTGTTGTAATATAAAAATTTTATATAATAATATAATATTTGGCTATTATTATGGCCAAATTTATATTTTATATATTTTCATTGAGGGTTTTTTCTTGTCTAAGCAATGTAAGTACAAACTTTTATTCTCAGTGAACTAAGACAAAGTAGCTGTATATGTATCCTAACTCTCTTATCTATATGTAGGTATATATATTTTTCTTTTTAAAGCTGCTAATACTAGGAGAAAATATCATAACATGTCTTATAAGTAGATTAAAAGTCAGAGATATAGTATGAATCACAAAATAAAAAGTATAATTAAACAATATTCAGAAAATTAATTGAATATTAATTAATTAAAAGTAAATGAATTATTTCTAAACAATATTCCAAAATTCAAATCAAATCATGATTCCAAATTAGAGGCCAGAATGTTGTATATCATATGTATGAATCTGCAATCAATTCAGAGTACTCGCATATTATTTGAATAGGTTAATATATACAAAAATATCAACTAAAAAAACATTTCCATGGTAGTAAAGAATTACTAAGAATAAAACATAACATAAACACAGGAATAGCAAATATATGACCAGAACTTCTAACAGGTTGGGGATAGGATATTGCACAAAGTTCTACTAAGTGATGTACATGGACAGTGTCCATGACACTTATTGGTGGCCAGGTGTCATTTGTGGGCCTGAGCTACTGCTATTTCCTTGATATACCCCTTGTAGACCCAGACAGAATCGTGACCCATGGGGTGAAGGAGAAGTCCATTTGTAGAACATGCTGATAGACATATTCTGCTGCTGTATACAAAGGAATAGTTGAAAGATTGCTGTTGCATATCTCTTTTTCTCCTGTGTTTAATTATTTGCTCTATTTTATGTGTTCTTTCCATGCTCCTTCATGGAGTTGTGGTCATTTTGATCCTTCTCTAGAATATCTTTTAGTAAATTGTGCAAGATTGGCTTTGTCATCATGAAATTCTTTATTATTCTTTATCATAGAAGTATTTCACTTCTCCGTTGAACTTGAAAGAGAATTTTGCAGGGTATAGCAGTCTGTGCTGGAATTTGTTTTCTTGCAAGACTTTTACTTTGCTCTATGTTCTTCTTGACTTGATGGTTTGTAAAGAGAAATCTGCCACTATTTTAATGGATTTTCTTTTAAATGTGATCTGTTTCTTTTCTCTAGCGGCTTTTAGTATACAGTTCCTGTGCTGAATTTCTGTGATCTTGATTATTATATGTCTGGGTATGGTTTTAATTGGGTTGATGGTATTTGGAGTTCTATATGTTTCAGTTACCTGGATGTTAAATTGTTTCTCTGTATTTGGGAAGTTTTTTGCTATTACTTCTGCTTGTATTCTTTTTATTTCATTTGTATTGACTCCTTTTTCATTGATGCTTATTAGTCTTACATTGCATCATCATGCAGATGTTGAATTATTTTTTCTTGCATCCTAGCTGTTATTAAGAGATCTTTTCTCACCTCTTCACTAGCCACAGTGGTGTCTTTAAGTCTGAAAATCTATTTTTACTTTCATTGAAAAGTTTTGTCAGCTTGTGATTGAGATTTTAAGTTCCTGTACAGCACTTTGAATCTGTTTCATACATTCTATTACTTTCCTATATTTCTTATTCAAGGATTCCATCATTTTTCCTTTCTCCTCTTTTTATCAGTGCCTTTAGACATGCTTAGTATTTCTTTTATTATATGTATTATTTCTTTTTTTACTTCAGAAATTATTTCTGCTTTCCAGCCAGTGCCAAGCAATGGGCATCTCTTGGGACAACTGGCACAAGTGCTGCAAGACCGGGCAAAAGAAAGCCCTATCACTAGAAGCAGAAGTATGAGTTGGGGTGCCTTGCTGCCAGTACTAAGATTGGCGCCCACTACATACACACAGCCTGAGTTTGAGGAGGCAACGAGAAGTACCCTGTGGCTAGATGTGGGGAACTTCTCCTGAGGCTCTGAGTGTTGGACTCAGAAAACTGGGATCATTGGTATGGTTTACAGCGCACCGAATAATGAGCTAGTCCATACCGAGAGCCTGGTGAAGAACTGCATTGTGCTCATTGACAGTATGCAGAACTGACAGTGGTACAAATCCCACTATGCACTGCCACTAGCCTGAAAAAAGAGGGCCAAGCTGACCTCTGAGGAGGCAGAGTTATTATTATTATTATTATTATTATTATTATTATTATTATTGTTATTATTATCATTATTGCTGGATCAGCCTGCCCTGGAGGTTGGGCTGGCATAGCATGTGGTGCCAGGGATCAAACTGCGGTCCCTGCAGTTGCCTAAGCTTTCCTAAGCAGGCACTTTAGACCACTGGACCATCTCACTAGCCCCAAGGAGGAGATTTTAGACAAAAAACTATCAAAGAAAAATTTTAAAAAGTATGATAAAAGGAAGAAGAATGCCCAGATCAGCAGTCTTCTGGAAGAGCAATGGCAGCAGGGCAAGCTTCCTCCCTGCACTGCATCAAAGCCAGGCCAATGTGGCTGAGCAGATGGTTGTGTGCTAGAGGGTAAGGGGCTGGGGCTCTGTCTAAGGAAAATCGAGGCCCAGAAAGGCAAATAAACCTGCCCTCCTAATTTAACTTATGTAATAAAGGTGTTTACTGTTCTATGCAAAAAAAAAAAAGAAAAAAAAAGAAATTATTTCTGATCTGATTTCCTCTATGCCTGTCTGCAGTTGTTCTTTACTTCAGATGCTGTTATTTCGGACATTTCAGGTCTGTGATTTCCAATTTCTTCTATGGTATCATCTCCTGTATTTGTTGTGAGTGGGCTTAGGGTCTGAGAGTGTGTTTTGCTCCTTCTCTTTGTCATTTTGTATGGCCCTGCCTTCTGACCTTTGGTGTCGAGCTTTGGCAGAGTTCTTCCCTTAGCACCAGATCTGTATCTACCAAATTTAAAGTCATCCAGATAGGTGTGGCTTGGGCCTGGCTACTGAGCTCCACTTCTTCCTGCTGCAGCCCTTGGAGGTGAACCTGGTGTGCCACTCTGGCAAGATGTTCTGCTCTTTATCAGCTGGGTGGGTCTTGTCTCTAGTCTCTCTGCAGGGAGTTCTGTGGCAGTTTTCCACACTGAGCATGCTTGGCCTGTTTGCTGGGTTGAATGAGTTTCCAGCAGGCCCAGGGTGGTCTACCTAACATGCTGGGCCTGGTTGCTGGGTCGAGTAAGAGTAGTTTTGAAATATAATAAAAATTCAAGCTCTAAAGCTTAACTCAAGATGTAGAATTAGGATTTCTTGGGTAATTCCATGTTATTATTCACTGATTGATAGGCAGAGATGAACTAGATTTCCTATTGACTTCTGTACATGTGGGCAGGATTTTCCTGTTTGTATTGGTTCCAAGCCTGCTCTTCATGTTATGGGAGGCCTTGTGTCCACAGAGCTCTAACCCAAGCCCCCAGCTAGCAGAGCTTGAATTTTTATTCCTTGCGAGTACTCCAACAGTGCGTTCAGTCCTCCCAACAACATAGTTGCTTATGTATTACAGTACTATTTTCTTACAAATAAAAAGCCCCAGCTCTGGCCTTCCATTTTCCCTGTTTTCATAGCATGGTGTGATCCTGTTCCAAAAATATTTCCCACAGCCTTTATAGATGTTTGCTTTGGGACATGCTAGCACTCCAGCTTGTGAAATCCCCAAGAGAATTCTTCCTTCTCATGATACTACGTTGGAGCTGTCTTCCTTCCTTATGAGTTTCTTTCTTTTCTCAATGTTTCTTTTTCATTTTGTTATGTCTTCTTCTACTTAATACTAGTTTCTTTCTTCCTTGGGTAGTATATTTTGTCCTCCCATGAAATGACAATCTGAGAAAATAACAGAATAATTAGTTGCCTTTTGGCTGTTATTGAGACACCAAAGCACTTTTGCAAGGGCAACATGTATTAAGTTGAAGCTGCAATTTTTCACTTTTAATCTATAGAGTTTGAGCCTGTAGAAATACTCCTTACTATCTTTCTTCTGCTGCTCTCTCCAGTAAGTCCTTCAGATTTATTCATTCTTTCTGATAGCTGCTCATTCTACTTTCTCATCGCATTTCTGACTCCAGTGAGTAGTGCTTTGAAGAGTAACTTTGGTCAGCTGCGCTGTCTTAAGCAAAAGTGCCCAAACTGGCTGATGCCAGGCCAGAGCGACAGCTCAGCGGGAGAGCACTTTCCCAGCATGCACAAGACCTTGGGTTTGAACCCCAGCAACAGAGTTGAAAAGAACATTAGGCTAAACAGTCTCCCTGCTGCTACCTAAGCCCTTTGCTCTGGTTCCCTACTCGCTAAATAACTCTCTTACCCTCTCAGAGACTTAATATAGAAGTCTGCCAGTATAAATGCCAGGACATACAGCATCAACTTGTTCCTAAAAATTAGTAAATTAGAGCTAGATTTTTTTTAAAAAATCAAAGAACAGATCACATTGAACCTTTATCTTCGTAACGCAGTGAACTGTAGATGCCATCGCTGCTTAACCCTTTCTGCAGGCACAATTTAGAGACATAAGGCACACTGCTGCTGTTGCTCAGCCATCACTCTCCATCACAGACATTTATTTTTAACTCTTCTCTGCCTGAGGCAGATCTGAGGACTGAATACAGTCCTCAGGCTAGGCGAGCCCCTTCCCTGGGAGTCATACCTTCAGCCCTTTGAAATGTTCTCCAAATTGGAAGCCTGCTCTCATTGGGTAGTTTCCCATCTTCCTCTCTCCCTCAGCCCTTGGTGACTCCCTCTACCTACTTTCTCCTGAATTTGATGACTCTGGGAGCCTCAGGTAAGATTGTAAGTGGGATCACGCCATATTTGTCTTTTTCTGTCTTCTTTCATGTAGCCTACTGTCCCCAAGGTTTATCCATCTTGATACACGAGAAGTTCACTGAGACTTTTTAAAGGAACTCCTTTTTAAGAAATTTCATTATATATATATTTCTTTTCTGAAAGTTAATTTTATATTTGCCATGAAACTATAAACTTTTCATCTGCACAGACCCTGAGATCCTCACTGGCCTTACCTTTTTTTTTGCTTTCTTTCTTTCTTTCTTTTTGGGGTACTGAGGATTGAACACAGGACCTTGCACATGCTAGTCAGGCACTTATGCCTCTTAGCTGTCTCCCAGACCTCTCATTCACCCAGCTATAGCCCCAGCTCTGTCCCATTCACACTTTCTGTCTTAGTTACTTTGCACTCGTTGCTGGGACAAATACCCAACAGCCAAAATGAAGGAAGGAAAGGTTTATTTAGCTCACAGTTTGTGGAGGTTTCAGTCCCTATTCCACTGGCCCAAGGCTGAGTGGAACAGAGCAGAGAGCATCCAGTTCATGGCGGCAGAACAGCAACAATCACGACAGAGGCAGCCAACCAAACAGGGCAGCAGAGCAACAGCTTCAGCTTAAGTCTATCTCTCTGTTGCTCTTTATATTCCAATCAGGCTCTCTGCCTTAAGATATCTGCCCTAGACCACACCCATAATCCCAGCCTTATTCAGACTGATAATCCCATCAGTATTAAAACACATAATCCCATGGATCATGGATCAAGTCTCAAACTCTAGCTCAATATTAAATCACATAATCCCAGTGACTCAGGAGTCAAGTCTCAATATATAGAAGTCCCTGCCCCATGTAGGTGGACAACTAGACATAAACCATAACACTTTTCTTATCCTAAAGAAAGATTCTGAAAACAACTGATCTTCACACGAAAAGGAAATTTTTACTTTGAAATGTGTAGGCCTCTTTTCATAGTCAATGAAATTTTGAAGCTACTGACCTTCCCAAGTAGAGGAGCTGATTAATATAAAAATAAAAAAAGAAAGAAGAAAGCAAGCACTGGGAGGCCTCATCTTATCTCTAGGCCTCCTTTTTTTTTTTTTTTTTTTTGTCTTTTTGAGACAGGGTCTCACTATGCAGTTCAGGCTGGCCTTAAGCTCACTTTTATACTTTTATAGCCCAGGCTGGTCTCGAACTCTCACCGATTCTCCTGCCTCAGCCTCCTGAGTGCTGGGATTACAGGCATGCGCCACCACGCCTGGTTTGTAGGCCTCCTTTATTCTTCACCCTATAGATGCTGTGCATATAGCTGACTCAGTTTTGGGCTCCAGCATGCAGGCATAGGAGTTTTGTTTTGGTTTGGTTTGGTTTTTTTAGTGTTGGCACTCAAACTCAGGGGGCATTCCACCACTGAACTGCATACTCAGCCATTATTATTATTATTATTATTATTATTATTATTATTATTATTATTTTGAGACAATCTCTCACTAAGTTATCCATGCTGGCCTCCCTTTTTTGATTCTCCTGCCTAAGCCTCTTGAGTAGTTGAATCTCAGCTTTTCTCAGGCTCAGGCATAGTTTCCTGTTGCTGGTCCTCACCTCAACCTGCCTCCTCCCACTTACCCACCACCCCCTTACACACATCTCTGATAGGCTTTGTGTAGGACTTCCCAAGGCCTACACAATGAAGCCTGATGTCCCAAATCCACTCACTTCAGGTTCCTCACTGTTCTAGGTTTTTGCTCTATGTTTTCCTCCTTTTTATTATGTAATGCTATTTCCTTTTATGGCAATACCTTCTTCAGAGTTTCTATAAAAATCATGGCCCTTATATACAGCTCCCCCTTGTTCTAGAAACCCTTTCACGTCCTCCAAGTTCCATTTGATCATTTGTTTTATTTACCCCTCAGAATTCAGTTCCTTTCTCTCTTTTGGAGCCTATTAGACTATCTTTTGGGATAAAATCATTCATGTATCGTCTTAGCACCTCAAACACTTTAGGTTATAAATTACTTGAATGCAGTGACTGTATCTTTTTTTCTCACAAAACCTAGCCTTGATGATTTTTCTGTTTTTCTATCACTTGCTTGTTTTCTTGGAGTGAGCCTGTGGGACTGTAACCTTAAACCAGTTGTGAAAATTGCATCTCCAAGATATGAGCCCTTGGGGAAAAGGAGAGATGGCCCCCAAAATGATGTAGGAAATAGGTCCACCTAGGATTGGTGTCCACTGCTGACTGTTTGCTTAAACTAGGACATGGGTGCCATCTTGTTTTGCCTCAACGTGAATTTTTGTTGGTTGAAATGTTGAAAGGAAATGCCAATGCAAAGGAACTTAAATTCAGGTGAAAAACAAAGTGATTTGAAAACAAAAAGAATACAAAATTTTAGAGATACATTCTTCCTGTCTTAACAGGGGATGAGGCAAAATCAGGTGTTACAGTTAATTTCTGTAACTCTAAAATATTAGCAAATAAATGACTATAGAAAACAAATAGATTTTCCAAGAAATTTAGAAAAAAAATACATATAATCTTAAGTTATTGCCTCTCATCACAATAACTAGACCAGTCCTCTACAAACATGATATATTTTCTAGGTTGTTGATGAACAACAACCTAAATGAAAGCACTTTAATTTATAAAATCAATATTTAAATTGCATTTACATTTTCAAAGAAAAATGTGATTTAATGGTAGGCTTTCGATCTTGAGGGAAATTGCTCTCTTCAGATTTTACAAAGATGTGCTGAACTGATTCTAGATTGAATGACACATGTTTAGGAGGAGTAGAAAAGCACATCAGAAATGAGGATAAATGTCAAAGAGTGAATAATGAGCAGACGTAAAATTAAAATATTTTCTATTTATTCATTTTCTTTTTTATTACTTTTAATAAGAAATAACAATGTAACAGTTTTAAAACACATTAGTAGTACATTTCCAATAATTTATACAATGCATATTGTTGTCCTCATAGTAGTTATACAGAGCACAGGGTGTAGATGTAATATTTTTTGTTAACATTATCGGTACAAAAAATTTCTTCTCATTGAGAGAAATTTAAGAGAAAGTAGTTGTATACATAATCCAATGTTCCATAATTGCAGTGGGTTTTTGGCAGAGCTGGCAATGTCAGAAGCTGTTGATTTAAGCCTTTTACAGCTCAACATACTAATCTAGCTTTACATTTTATGCCTCACGGTTAAACTTTTGCTCGGTGGCTAAAGGCAAGTTAAAGCAAGACCTATATAACAAAACATGGAACTTTTGTATCTCCCAAGGTCAGTCAAATCTCAGGATTTACTTTGAAACCATGTACAGTGCTTTGTAGAACTGTTGTCAGTGTCAGCCATCTGGATGAGTCATGGACATTGCTTGACCAGTTTGCTCTCTGTGAAAGCCTGAGAGAATGTTTTCTCTGTAGGTGACTCTGCTTAGGCACACTATGCCTCTTCAATCCCTTTCCCTTATAGCCCCATAATCACCTTCAACAGAAAATTTGAGAAACCACTGAATTATAGCATGTTACAGCACAGGTTTTCTTAGGTCCTGAGTCCTCACTGACCTTGAAGGGCTAGGGCCAAAATATTGCCTATCCTTGTAGTCCCTCTTTTTCTTTAATTTTTGGACTGTAAACTTATAGTATTAACCCTCCAGAAGAAAAGCTTAGCAATACTACTATTCTATAAAATAGGTACTTGAGCTTAACATCACTGTCTTTCTGAGTGTCAAACATCTTAGACTTAACTTGGAATTGGTATTTTCCATCAATCATTGATATTCTAATAAATCTCTACAGGGACCTGGCAGGATGGCTCAGTGGTCTAAAGCGCCTGCTTGGGAAAGCTTGGGTGGCTTCAGGGACCGCGGTTCGGTCCCCAGCACCACATGCTGCACCAGCCCTGCCCTGGGGCGGGCTGAGCCGGCCATAAAAATGAGTGAATAAACAAACAAAGGTTCTGAAGTAAGAAAAAAATAAATAAAATAAAATAAATTTAAAAAAATAAATCTCTACAGAATGTGATAAAAGCACTTACACATTTTTACACAGGAATTTAGAATTCTAAGCATATACAAAATTGTAACCTGTCAATCTTATGGCATTTTTCCTAGTCTCTTACTCTCATTTAATACCCTTTTTTGTTTTCTTGTGAACCAACCATTTACTTGAGAGAGAGTATAGCAGTAACTGAAATTACATTGTGATACAGAGTCAATAATCACTAATATTTCAAGATTTTTAACTAATGGAAAAGTCCCAAAGGATTGAGGAAGAGGGACGAAAGATTTCATATATTGTTTTTAAAAGTGTTTGCTTTTTAAGAAGCGGCCTTTCAATGTTGGCCAGGCTTGGTTGAGACGATCCTTTCTCCTTAGCCTCCCAAATAGCTGAGGCTGCAAGCACACACCACTGCCCCAGCTTATTATTCATTTTTTAAAGGAACAAAGGTATATCTTTGTAATTAAAGATTATTATACTTAGCTCCAAGGGTGAGATTAAGACTGTAGACAAGAGCCCTATTATATCTATCTGTGATCTGTCAGAAGCATGTGAGGTTCTGGAAAGGAGCAGTGTGGCTTTATGAAATTCAGTGTATGTCAGAAATTGTTTATTTGCTTCCACGGCAAATGACAGGACTGTAGCTTGGAGGCAAGCAATAGATACCACTTACTCCCAATCTTCAATTCTACCCTACAGATGATGGCCAGCAGCAGCTAGCAAAATAAAATGAACACAGGATTTCTCAAGTTGCCAGGCCTGGAAAGTTCTTGAGAATTTTTAAGTATATCAGCATATTCTTGTAGGGAAAATTTTTTAAAGGTATTCTAGGTTATTTAAAGGACACCAGTATAATCTGAAGGGTACAATAGACAATGGGAAAAGGGAGTGAGCTTATTCAAAAGGAAAGAGCTACTGAGTTAAGGAGAAGGACAGGAGAGGGAGTAGGGGGAAGAGATTTGTCTATGCATGTCAGAAGGATGGTTTGGACAACTGTACTATGGATTTCTGCTGGTCTATGGAAAGGAGCATGTAATATACAATTTGTTGTTTTCTCTTTTCAATTTTTGGTATATTTTTATCTTATTAATTTTGTATGCATTTCTTTTTTTCTTTCTTCTTCCAACTTTGCATGCATATGTCTTGTACTATGTATAACTGGTTGGAAGACAACACTATGCATTACAACAAATAATGTGAAATTCACTTTACTTTGTTAAATGAAATTCTGTATCATTTGTAATTTTTCTGTTTTAATACTATTTTGGACTCTTTGAAATATAATTTTTTTAAAAAATGAATATATATATATATATGTATATATATATATATATATATATATATATATATATATATACAGAGAGAGAGAGAATGCATACACACCCAATCTTACTATGTGCTAGGCATCTTGGAATTAAGGAATAAAAGTCAAGCTTAGAGCAGCTTGATCTTTCTATAACTGCTCCAGTGGAATCACCACCTACATTAGTTAGGGTCACCAGGAGAAACAGAATCAATAGAAAATGCATGTATATGTATGCACAGGGACTTAGTGCAACTTACAGGACCAGAAGCAAGAGAGTCACAATGGCTCAGTGCTGGTGCTACCCACGGTGGCCATCTGTGCACTGGGAAACTGCTCAGTCCAGAAGGATGTGCCCCTCAGAGCAAAATGGATCGAACATGAAGCAGCAGTCTAAGGCTAAAGATCTGAAAGGTCCCCAGAGAGTCACTGGCAGGGAGACTCTGCCGTAAGGGGCTGAAGAAACTGGAGACCTGGACACTAAGTATGGAGAGCCTTTTGTAGTCCTCTCATGGCCCAGGAAGTTTTTATTTGTAATCCTATGAAAAGTTGTTGGAATTCTAGAGAGTTGATTTGATCCTACAATCCACAACATGAATAAAGACACTAAGGCATATGTGTAGTCATGAGGATGGCTAACCCAAACACAGGCTTTGACCCAGGGCCAAACCCAGGTTTTATTAATTTGTGGAGAAAGAAGTGGCTTGAGGGTAACTATGAGAATGGAGGGAAGTAGATGATTTGTGGGCTAGGTAGGAGGCCTGAAATCACTTCTGCAATATGCAATATGCAGAGAGAAGGATATGTGGAAAGCAATTGGCATAACAAAACTGTGGTAGTATCTAATGTCATGCTTCAGCTCTGATGTGTAATCTTTCAAGCCCCGGGAAGTAGTAGCTCGATCCCAGCTGACAGCATGGCACATTGGCTCTTCCTCCTGCTTCATCCCAGCTCACACAATGGAACAATGGAGGGGGCAGGCATGAGGGGAGTCTCGGGATGCACTGTCTTCCCTCTTCAAAGATTACGCATCAACACCTCAGCTGGACCAAAATGCATTGTTTAAAGCCAATTGACAGGATACAGGGAAATCCTGGGGAGCTCTGTCCTTGTCAGTAGGTAGAAATGGGATGAGATTCAGCCCAAATGAAAACAATGGCTCCTCCTCCAAGCAGAGTCACCTAGGGGTCCTCCACACTAAGGATGGCAGAAACAGTTGTGCCCTCTTCAGAAGACTGGAGCTCTTGGAAACCAGCACACTTAATTCTTTCCATTTTTATTTTATCCTTGCTCCAAGTCTACTGGTTGGTGCCACCCACAACTTGGGCCTACATATTAATTTTCCAGAGACACCCCTGAACTGTGCTTTAATAATTTTCTGTATATTTCTTATTCCAGTCAAATGGACATATCACCATCATGGGTCACACCCCTGAAGATTCGTAGCAGTCGGTTTGAAGGAATACCAGATAGATCCTTTTTTCTGAGTCAATGGCTGTCAATCCAGGCCATATAACACCATGAGACATTTTAAAATAGAGCTTCTTAGTTCTGCTCCTAGAGATGCTAATTTAGTTGGTCTGAGCTGGGGTCTCAGACTGCATTTTGAAGAGACTTCTCTGGTGAACCTAATGTACCTACATGTTGAGAACTACAGGGGCATGCCCTGAACAAATCCATTGCCCCCCCCACCGGCCTCATTATGTTGAGAGTTCATAAGGGAATTGCTTTGAACAGAATCCCTCACTTAACAGGCATGTACTAAGCACCTCACAAGTCATAGGCAGAGTTTGAGGTACTTAGCGGTATTCTAGTGAACACAGCAGGAACTCTCTGTGCCTTTAACGAACCCCAAGTCTAGGCTGTAAGCATTAATTACTGACCTAAACCAAGACAGAATTGCAAGCTGTGGAAACTTCTTAGAAGGGTCCGGAGAGGCTTGGGAGTTGTTAGACAAGGCAGGGAGAAGTCTGGTATGGGGTTAAGAAGGTTTTCCAAAGAAAAGAAACCTTGCGTTGAGACTTGCACCATAGCCAGGGGCTAAGTGGGATCCTTCAGGAAGGTAAATAGTGAAATAGTCCTGAGATGGAACGCTGGTCTCGAACTTCCATTGTCTGAGTGACTATACAGCACACAGACAGAGGCACAGGATAGATCTCAGTCTCCCTCATGTCCTCAGCAGACACTCCTGTTTGATGGCCCCTCAAGCAGTCCTCTACGTGGGATTGTTCCCTGAGCATCAAAGAAAAAGTGAGAGTGATGGGGGCTGGGGCAGTGGCAATAGAAGGGTTAAATGACCTGATCTGTGCACCAGGTCTTGGGCTTCATTCTAAGTCTTAGGAAGCTCTGAAGCCAGAGCAGACCACAACAAATTTCCAGAATGGTAGCATAGCTCTCAGGGTGAGGTCACTACAAAGATATAGTGGGGGCCAGGCTAAGACTGGTGCTGAGCAGCCAGAAGGAGATCTGCAGACTGGGAATGATTTAGGAAAATCAATTTACTGGATTTGAATGATTTATTGGGTGTGGAAATGAAGGAAATTCATCAAGGGAGTATCCCAGGTTACTGGCTTGTGCTACTGATACTGTAACAGTACCTATAGAGATAGGAAATGCTAATGAGGAAAACACATGCGCACACACATGCGCACATGCGCTCCTAGTCACGAGTCAGGAGTTGGAAGATGAATTATAAATCCCCGCCCCTCTTCTTCCCTCCCTCCCTCCTCACCTTCCCTTTTCCCAGTAAAACAGAAAATTTAAAAAGTACAAGGTAAAACTGAGTTTATGGAACCACTCTGATTCGATTTCTACCTGATCGATAAAATATTAAATAAAGGAAAAGTCCTACCAGAAAATGACTGTTATGCCATTCCATTTTACTTTAACTGTAGTATTCTAGTCCTTTATATTTGATGGTCAATTATTGGGATACCTAAAAAACTGCACTGTAAACATCTCTATGGCCAAAAGAAAGTCACAAACCAGAGCACCACTTAGGAGAAACGTTATTGTTGCTGCTTAAAAGAAGAATCATTCCCTTCACAGGGGCAGGCTCATTCAGACTCAACCCACTCCCAGCCTGGAGTTGGTCCACAGGGAATCCCACCTTATGCCTCCATTTGCCACATAAAAACCATGATATTTCTAGGAGCCAAGCAGACTGTATCATAGTTAAAATTAAATTTTATTTGAGCCCCAGCCATATAAATACACACATACAACATTACATCCTATACACATTTGAAAGCCATTTTTCCCACCTACTCTCTATTCATTCTTTAAACTCCTGATTGTCAAGTGCAGAACTTCCAGAACAGACCCAACTCTTGGAGAGCCTGGTGCACATTGGATGTGCTCCATGCCTCCTAGAGGGTCAGCAGGGGTGCATGCAGGGCCTAAAGAAGACCTGCCTTGAACTCATGCAAAAGGATTGCTTTTTAACATCCTGCTCTCAAGTTTAAAAATCTACTGTTACTATTTCCTTAGACAATTTGGTTCATGCTGAGATAAAAAAAAAAAAAAAAAAAAAAAAAAAAAAAAAAAAAAAAAAAAAAAAAAAAAAAAAGCCTTCCAACAAAGCATCCCCTTAAAAGAAAAAAGATGGCTAGAAGGCAATTTAGTCACTTGTGATTTTTTTTTTAAATACACCTTTCTTTGAGTTACCAAGGGGTTTTATTTGAAAATAAATGTGTAGTCCAGAGCTGTTATGTTCTGCAATAAATCACAATCATAGCATATATAAGCCTCTAATCCTGTTCTGCAGGGACTGAAATTATGCAAGCATAAAAAGGAAGTTTAGTCATATTCCCCTAAGGATGATTCTTTCATAGAGACCTACATTACACTGACAATTTTTTCAATAAATATTTTGAATGCGCATGATGAATTTCTGTCACTTGTCCAACACCTAGATGTGCTTGACAGCGTCCTAACATGAATTTCTGGATTGGTTTCAGAAACACAGTGGCTGGTAACTGTATCTACAAATGGCTGATCTATTTTGATGTGAGCTTAATTAATGCTGAATATGAAACTCCAAATGTCACAATGCAGGAGTTTAAAATTTTAATTATTAGGCTGACTTAGTTAACTCGTTTTAAAATGTAATTTACTGTGGGGATTAAATTTTCCTATAGTAAATTCAGCTTGTAAGATAAAACCTTTTCATGAAATCTCCCTGTCATGCTTTAAGCATGGAACTGAGAACCAGATGAACATGATGCAAGGCTGGGAGCGTGGTTCAGGGGTGGAACTCGTGCCTAGCCCACGTGAAGCCCTGGGTTCATTCTCGTACAACAGGAAGAAAGAAAGAACAGAAAATGCTGCCAATAGGACGCGGTTTCACATCACAGCTGGGCCTCTCCACCTGCAGAAGAGGCTTAGGCTGCCAGGTTAGCAGACCTGGTCACATAGTCCGAGCTTCTTTTTGATGAAGTTGGAGATCAGGAGCTGAGGCCGCTGCTGGTACTCCGTTAGAACGTCATGGGACAAGGTGATCTGATCACAGTCAAGTCGGTCAAGCAGAGTCACACAGACCACAGCAGCTAGCAGAGCAAATGACATAATTACTAAAGGGGATGGGTTTCCTTTTCCTACAGAAGTATCAGCCTAACGTGCCAACGTTTGTGGCACACATACATGCATGCACACATACCATTTCTCCTATAATGTAAAAACAACACAAAAAGCCTTCTCATCTTCCATACAATTCATCTTTCTGTGGAATCCTACCCAAGACTTTTTATTTAAATAAATTAATAGAAAATATCACGAGCATTTCTGTTTCTCTGTAACATGCCTGATTTAGATTTAGCGTAGCACTGTGTTCAAGATAAATGTAAGAGGAATTTGCTAGAGACACATCCTCCAGCTCTCAGCCCTATTTGCAGTTCTTAGAGCACGTGCCTCTTGCCTGAGGCTCTGCCTGGACAGCTGGCCATCATCCCCAAGAGACTTCCATTCAGTGTTTGGGTTCACCTACAGGAGCCCTTCCTGAAGAATAAAGTAAACACAGAAGCGAGGTAGAAGGTTGGTCCAGGACGTGCCAATAAAGATGAGCAGTGACTCTCATGAAATTTGAGAAAAAAGATCCAAGCTGAAATGCTTAAATGTAAGAACCAATTTCATATTAGCACTCATTTCTAAAGAACTGGAGCAAAATTCTATGATAGATAAAACAGTAAAGGTAAAAGAAAAAAAATCCTTTTTTAAAAAAGCAAAATTGTACTGTTTGAAAAGCTGCCACAGAGGCAATGTTGTTGATTTTTTCTGTCAAGAAGAACCAGAGAACAAAAATTGAGTTCCATTTAAATTCTTGCTTATCAGTTTCACAATCTTTGATTTCAAAGACTGTGGTTACCTATATAAAATCAGTGTCAAGCACTTTGAATTGATAACAGGAAATAATCCTGACCTGTATCATTTAAAAAAATGATGCCAGTGCTTATCAGATTAGCTGTCTACATGAACAGGTTTTGAGAACACAAAGCTAGAGCTGGATTTATTTCTTTTTCTCCTTTCTTTCTTTCTTTCTTTCTTTCTTTCTTTCTTTCTTTCTTTCTTTCTTTCTTTCTTTCTTCTTTCTTTTGTGGAAACTAGGATCAAACTCAGGACCTTGTGCTTGCTGGGCAGGCATTTATGCCCCTGAGCTATCTCTCTGGCAAGCTGGATTTATTTCTTGACCCCCTCTACTATTTCAGACTTCTGTGTGAGATCTGGATTTGAGTAGAATGCTACTGTAACAAGTACACGCCAGCTTTCTAAATTTGATTTTTAATTGACCCATCATAATTGTATATAGTTAAGTGGTATGGTATGTACCATAGAAAAACTCAAACTGATTAGCATATCCATCACTTCACATAATTATCTTCTTGTGTGATACATTTAAAATCCTTCCTTTGAAATCTGTATTAACCATAGTCACTGTGTTTGTTGTACAAAGATTACAATTTTTTTCTTTGTATAAATAAAATTTTGTAAGCTTTGACCAGCATTTTTCCTTTTTCCATCCCTGCCCTACCTCCTGCCTCTGGTGCCACCATTCCAATCCCTATTTCTTTAAGTTTGACATTTTTAAATTCCACATGTGAGCCCCAGCAGGATGGCTCAGTGGTCTACAGTGACTGCTTAGGAAAGCCTGGGCGGCTGCAGGGACCGCGGTTTGATCCCCAGCACCACATGCTTCACCAGCCCTGCCCTCAGGGCAGGCTGAGCCGGCCATTAAAAAATAAATAAATAAACAAACAAACAAACAAAAGTTCTGAAACAAGAAAAAAATTCCACATATGAGATGATGTAGTATTTTTGTTTCTGTATCTAGCTTATTTCCCTTAACATAATGTCCTTTAGGTTCACCCATATTGTCACAAGTAACCCAATTTAATTTTTTGTTAAGGTTGAATATATATGTATATATGTGTATATATATATATATATATATATATATATATATGACACTTTTTTTACTCAATGATCTGTTGATGACACTTAAATTGATTCCATGCTTTTGCTTCTGTGAAGAACACTGCGATGAATGGGAACGAGTATATCTAACATACTGATTTTAATTCTTTGATTACATATGCAGAATTAGGATTGTTAGCTCGTATGGTAATTCTTACCATATGGAGGATGGAACTCAGGACCTTGTGCCTGCTGGGTAGGTGCTTATGCTGCTGAGCTGTGCCCGCTGCTCCATATGGTAATTCTAACTTTAGTTTTTTGAGAGAACTTATAGTTTTTGAAAATGGAGGTGTCAGTTTACATTGCCACCAACAACCTCCTTGCTCTCCAACACTTGTTGTCTTTTGTCTTTGTGGTAATAGCCATGCTAACAGTCTCTAAATTGATATATCATTATGGCTATTTGCATTTTCCTCATAATTAATAATATTGAGCATTTTAAAACACATATTGTTGGGCATTTGTAGAAATGTCTATTTGGGCCCTGCGATTGTTTTCAAAATCAGGCTATTTGTTTTCTTGATACTAAGTAGGATGAATTTCATGTATATTTTAGATATTAACTCTTATACAGGTGCTGGGGAGATAGCTTGGCAGTCTAAGCCCCTGAATGGCAAGCACAAGGACCCGGGTTCAATCCCCATTAATGCATGCTGCACTGGCCCCCAAGCCCTGGGCACACCCTGCTGGCCACCAAAAACAGACAGGATGGCACACACCTTAATTCCAGTGCTGGGGAGGCTAAGACAGGAGGATCACTATGAGTCCAAACTGTGTATCAAGACCCTGCTTCAAATAGATATTAACTTCTTATAAAAGATAACCATTATAAATCTTTTCTCCTGATCTATACATATCTTTGTTTAGCTTGCTTTTAAATAAGATAAGGATTTAAGATATCCAGTTCATACAGGTGTGTCAGGAACTAGGGCATTATTTTTGTCCTTTTTGTGATTGATGATGAAATGAGGACTTAGCAAGGCTAAAATGAAGACACTCTGATCAACTGCTCAATCTGTACCAGCTTCCTGAACTGGAGAGAAGACCTTCTTCCCTATTGTTCACCCTTCTGTTGAGCTGGTACATGGTGAGCCATTAAGAGAGCCTGTCCTGACCCTTATTCAATACAGCAAGGAGAATATTCATTTGGAGCTGAGTCAAATATTTCATCACCCAGGACTCTTTTTATTCAAAATGCACTGGACTGCAAAGCAATTTGCCTGAACAGGTAAATAAGCCAATGGAAATGCAAGAGACTCCTCAACTTTTCAAGTTAATGATCAGCAAGTATGTGAAGCAGTGGCTGGCGGCAGCAGGAAGAGTTGAAAGTCCTTCTCTAATCCTTCACTTGGCAGAAGGATGAAAGGAAAGCAGTGCTCTGTACTCCACTAAGACCCGACTCCACTAAGCGTCTTTTCTGGATTTCAAGGGTAATGTCAAAGATGGGAAAGAACAGGTAATAGCAATCCTTGTGGTGTTTTCTTGACCCTAGAGAGTCCATTAACAAGCAGTATATAATAATCTTGTCACCTATAATTACTATTTCCATGTGCAATTAAAAGAAAATAATGATCCAAAACAAATTATTAAAATTAAACATGACAGCTTTGCTACCATAATGCTCAGATTAATTATGAAGGGGTAGAATCTGGGAGGGAGGCCCACTTAGTGACCGAGTTGTCACCAAGAAGCTTGACAGTTCACTGACCCGAGCATGGAATGTATGAAACCATGCAGATCTGAATGTGGAGCTTAATGTCCCCTGAGCTGCACCAGGAAGGCCCAGAGATTTACAACTGCTTGGGGGCCATTTCTGGCTTCCTTAAGACTTAATGAAAGCTGTAACTAGAACTTATTTTCATGCATATTCCTAAACATACAAAACCTTTGTGTATACTTTTAGGAAGCTCCTGGCCTCCAAATCCCTGAAAGTACAGGGATTGGCTCAATGATCCTAAATGATAGTCTCATGTGTGAGTACACTGGCAGTGGGGAGGGAGGATTAGCCTCTGAGCTACTTCCCTTGCTATTGCAACACATACCTGACCCCTAACATTTAAAGAAGAAAAGTTTATTTTAGCTCATAGTTTGCAGAGGTTCCAGTCCATAGTGAGCAGGCTCCAGAGCAGATGGGCATAGCACAGGAGAGCTGCTCATAGACAGGAAGGTGGACCCCTCAGACCACGCCTCCAGTGACCCCTCCTCAGACCAGACTTCGCCCTCACCATTTTACTTAGCTATGGACCATCAGTGGGCCAATCCTCTGATGAACATCAAGCCCCACCTATGAGCACACGAGACTATGAGGGAGATACTGAGATAGAAGCTACAGCAAGTAGCCTACAGGTTAAGAGAATGGAATTTAAGTGAATCCACCAAAACTGGAGACATTGACCTAGCAAAAAGACAAAGGTCACTTAAAAAAAATCTTATCTCTGTAAAAGTAATGAATGAAAAACAGAGAGAAGGCAGGTTTTGAATGTTTCATCACAAGAAAAGGTAAATGTTGCTGAGAGCTAACAACCCAGATTTGATCATTATGTGGACCACACGTGCACTGAAATCTCATACTGTATCCCACAAAATTGTATAATTACTATATATCATTTTAAAACTCACACAGCAATAGACAGATTATTCATTATTCCCACATGATTTTCCAGATACAAGGACTGGCTTTTCATAAAGTAATGAGTGCCTGCTTAACCCTTCTTGTATTCCATTTCTACTGGGCAGCTCTAGGGCTATTCTCAGCTCTAGGGTTTTGCTCATGGTGAGCAGCCATATGATCCCTACACTGAAAACAGGCGACTCTCCATTGGCCTTCAGTGACTCGTGGTTTGGTTCTTCTGTGCAGAGACAACAGCCTTGCGTCTACGCAGGGAGGCCTCGGCAAGCAGCCGCACAGCATGGCGCAAAGTGCTCAGGCCTGAGCTGAGTTCAAGGTCCAGCTAAGCTGAAAGTTACTTAACTTTTCTGACCTACACTTTCTTTTTCTCTTGTGAAGAGGGTTGCAACTGGTTGCCCCATACCCTTCCATAATAGTTTTTCAAAATCCTGACTTATTTCCTTTTTAGGGATCATACTCTTCCAAATATACCAAATCCTTTCATTTTGTTGTAATATCTTCTTTACTTTAGCACTGATCACCATGCAGTTAGTTACAAGGGTCCAGTTCCTTCATTGAAGGGGACAGTACAAGACTATAAAACTGGAGCTAAACTTCTGCTCCCTTTTATTGAACAGTTGAAAAGTAGTATGAAGACTGAATATGTCCCCAAAGGTACAAGTAGCTGTCAAAAGAAATAACATTGAACTCTACCTTTAAAGAACAGCCACTGTGAGTTGCAAACAACTGAAGACTTTGAAGAGGATTTAAGCAGAATTTCCTATTCAGTTTTTTATCTTCCCAAGCAAGAATATATCAAAAGGCAGCACCGTCTTTTAAAAAATGGACATAAAGTGGATATACTTTTCTCAAGGCTATAGTGTAGAAGGATTATAATTTTTAATTGGCATATTAGGGATTTAATTACAGTTAATTTTGCTTTAAGAAAGGGGCAAATACTATCTTAGCCATCATATATATATTTTCCTCCCTTCTTTCTTTTCTCCTGTTGTTCATTCCTTTTGGGCAATTTCTTTCCCATTCACAATATCTATTGTATCTTTTGGACTTTAGTTCTTATACTAGGGTGACAATTTGGTGTTTAGGTATGTGTATCTGATTTATTTCACTCATAAGTATGGTCTCTAGTTGCCTCTGTTTACCTATAAAAGCCTCATGTTCCTCAGTTGATGGGCATTTGAGTTGTTTCAAAGATTAAGTGATGAAAAACTGTGCTGCTATAAACATGGGTGGACATACATCGCTATGAGGTGATGCTTTCAATTTTTCTGGAAAAAGTTCCAGAAGAGGAATAGCTAGGTCAACTGGGACCTCTAATTCAAGGTTTGTTTTTTTTTTTTTTTCCCCACACACTGATTTCAAAAGTGGTTGCATAAGTCTACACTCCCAATAGTATAGAAGGGATCCTTTCTCCTATAGTCCATCCAGTATTTGTTATTGGCTGACTTCTTAATGATAACCATTATTTCTGGGATGATACTGAATCTCAGTGTTGTTTTAATTTGCATTTCTTGAATGAATTCTACGAATTTCTATTGGTTCATTGAAAGGAAAAGTTAACACTTAACTGTTTGCATGCTTGTCTCTGTAATCTGAAAACTACTTTGATATAACAATATGCAATATAATAACCATTATTGGTTTCCTATCATCTTGTTTTGAAATTCTATATTATATTTGTTGGGCTTTTTCTCTTTAAAATAAAAAAGAAAGGGACAAATAAAGATAAACAAATACATTACATAGTGTTTCAATTTCCATTGTATTGCCTTATATTATTCTAAAGATTTGGCCATTTGATATAGACTAATTGGTGAAATCCATTATGTCCCATCACCCAAATCTTTATTAAAGCAGCAGTGAGCTCCTAATACTCTTGGGCCAAATAATGAAATCAGTAAAGAAGTGATTTATGCCCCTTGGTAGCTCTATCCCAGGAAGTCTGCGTAATTATAGATTCTGAGGAGACCCAGGGATTGCAGCTATATTAAAAGAAGTATTTATATAGATCCCACAGCAGGAGAAAGATTAACCTGTTTGGACAGTTAGGAAATACTCCTATTTTTCAGACAATTCCAAACTGATAAGCAGCCTTTGGGGGCGGGCCATCCATTCAATGAATACCAATTGAATGCCCACATGGCAGACATTATTCTAAGTCCTGAAGATAGAATGATGACATGGAAAATCTCCATTCTTATGGTACTTACATCTTAATGGAGAAAGATAATAAATGTGTGCTTTCTATATTAATATGCATAAATTAAAATGTAAGTTAATATATAAGCAAAACAGCAATGAGGTCAACAGAGATAAATGTGATGCAGAGAAATGAAACAGAAGAACACATGTGTGAGTGAATGTGTTTGGGTGATCAGGTAAAACGTCCCTGAAGGAGCGAGATGGATGGTAAGACCTGACAGGTAAAAGGTAACTATTCAGAGGGGCCAGAAAGATCTGTTCCTTCATTGGCCCAAACTCTGTGAGTGATTGTTCAGAACTGGGACAATGGATCCTCAGAAAAACTTACTTATAAAAGATGCTATTTATAAACTGTATCAGCTACCACCTTGGTATGAATTCCTATTGTTTTCTAGCCATCTGGCAGTATTAAAGAAACAAGGTCATCAGAGAAGGCTGCCTGGACAAGCAGGGTGGTGTGGCTCATGACTAACAGCAGCAGAGAATGGGCTACAAGTGGAGACAGGTCTTGGAAAGCAGGTGGCCCCTGGATTCTAGAGGGTATAGACAGACTTCTTCCTAGATTACCATGAACGTACCTTGCCTAACTTCCTGTTTCAGCAGTCTTTTGAGAATTCACACTTAGCCCTTCCCTAAGGCAAGCTTTTTTGTCTTATGAAGAGTGGGTTGCAATTGGATAAAATCAAAAGGTGCCAGGCGCCAGCTCCCTGGCTTCACTGCTGTGGGGAACCAATGGTATGAAGTGGAAATGAAAGATGGGAGCGTGGTGGCAGCTATGAATGGGGCTTTTATCTGAGAACCTGATGGCTGATCTTCCTGGGAGCAGAGTACCAGGAATCCACCTTTTAAAACAGAGGCGTATGAGGGAAGTAAAAAGCCCCAGTCACCATGAAGGAATCCAGACATAAATATTCCCGAGAACTATCAAATTATGGAGGCTCAGATGCTACCTGGAGTGTGAACGCCGGCAGCCCAGTCTGCTGCATGAAAAGGGTGCAGCAGTGTGGGCTGGAGGAGAGCTGTTCGCAGTCTGAAATCAGCTCCTAGCAGCTTCAGCAGAAGTGGCAAAAAAGATACTGCAGCAGGGGCCAGAACTACAGGAAGGCAGAGGAAAGCCTAAGGGAGAGGCCACTGCGGGCAGTCGGAAGAACAAAAAGAGAAAGGTCACACCGATTTGCACCAAGGACAGAGAGGCTCTCATAAGGGAATAACTTCTGAAGGTTTCTGCAACATCCAAAGTGTGGTTCGGATCCTCAGTTCACAACGCTCTCCGTTTGCACACAGGAAGATCTGCTGGTCACCCCACTCAGAGCCCTGGCAGCCCGTTGGGAGCTCAGCGTTGTACGTTTATCTAAGATGGCTATCAGACGCTGTTCACGTGCATATTCAACTCCACTTTGATCTGTCTGAGGGGATCACGTCTTCCTATAATAAAGAAATGTGAAGAGGCCTTTGCTGGACCAGAACTATCTAAATCCAGATGTCCCTGCCGGCTGAAGGCTGATGACCTGATGGCTGATGACCTGGTTGAGTAGCCACACTCAGTAACTCACAGAGAGAAAAGCGGATGCTGCAGTTTCTCCGAGTAGGGGTACTAGTCACAACATTCTAAAAACAATGATGCATTGGCTGGTCTTCACTCATGGTACAGAGCATTGCATGTGAACTTATCCTGAGACTAGATAGAGTACTTTCAGGGACTCTATTCATAATTCTACAATTAGCCTCTTTTATGAACTATATTTTTAAAATATATTCTTAGAATTGCTATCACATACATGTTATTTGTAACATATGTATTGAAATTGATCAACCTTGTGAATAAATATTAGAGTACAAACGCCCCTTTGCAAAACTGAACCATTATTATGCTATAGTTATTTGCTGCGTCTTTTAAAAAAACTTTGAGGTTTTGTTTTCATTTTTGTTTCTCTTTTAATTTGGAAGCAAGATGCTACACTCTCTTGATAAATACTATTGACATCATTGGCCACTCCTCCTCGGTTTCCTCTGATCACTTCTCTAATCAAAGTCTGTGGCAGGATCCTGGTATCACTCAGAGTGAAAGTCACAGACCTCACAAGGACCAGTAACACAACCTGCAGCCCTTCCAACCCTTTTGCCACTCTTTGGGGCTCCACGAACTCTAGTTTCTTCTTTGTTCCCCTGCTAGAACCTGCATCTGAGCCTTACAGCTTTGGTTCGCATTTAGCAGAATGTGCTTCCCTAGATTTCTATGCGGCCTTCTCCTCCCCTTCTGCCCTGACTGAGCTAACTGAAAGTATGATTGATGGACTATTTTAGGATGATCTCATTTGCATCCTGTCTCAATAAATTCAATTGTAATAGAAGATGGCAGTCACTCCTAGAATAAAGAAATTGAACATGTGGTAGAGAACTGGCAGCAGTACCTGGTGACCTCAGG
This sequence comes from Myocastor coypus, assembly GCA_004027025.1. NCBI lineage: Eukaryota > Metazoa > Chordata > Mammalia > Rodentia > Myocastoridae > Myocastor > Myocastor coypus. The sequence goes on along the minus strand of PVJA010001494.1, from coordinate 34,408 downwards.
CAACTTGCTTTTGACCCTTGAGGGCTGGTGTCCTCATGAGCATAAGAGGCATAATGTCTTCTTGGCTAAGAAAACATTATGAGACAATATGTGTCATACACAAGCACAAGGCATGCATTACACCCAAGATAACTTGTAGCTGGACCCTTACCCTTGAGTGAAAATAGCTTCATGAAGAACAGAATTAAGCCACTGGGCTCACCTTTTAGACCACAGAGTCCACACATGGCTGCAAATACTGTAGATTCCATTTCAATATTCCTCACACCAGCTTCATATGCTCGCTTCAAGTAATCCAACTTCTTTTCTCTAGAGAAAGAGCACAATGCTCCATCAAGTCGACCTTGACCTGCAGGAGAATGGAGATCTGTTAGCAGCCTGAGCAGTGCCCCACCACACAACAATGGCATCACCATGAGGCTTGCTAATTGCTCTCTCACTTGAGCCTGCTCCTCAGGTGAGATAAAGCTGGCTGCTGAATGTTCCTACCAGAAGACTGCTTGTGCCCATCTCTTAAGTAGATGAAGTGTTCACGGCCAAGTGCCCCGTTCTGGGCCCAGTGACCAGTGAAAGAGTGATGGCAGCAGCTGACATTGGGCCCAAGGATATCAGGGAATAAAGGGTGTTCCCGGGAGAACTGAGCTGTCCACTGAGGAAAGCCTCAGGCTTCCTTGGTGCCTGGGATGTGGCCCAGGGAGGAGAGGAGGCTCCACACCTCAGTGACATGCCCAAGGTCAGTGAGGGTTGGGCTGACAGCTGGCACTGCAGCTCTCCACTGGCCAGCGAGGGTGAGGACCAGCACAGGAAAGCAGGCTACCCGCTCTTCTTCACGCTCCTTTTGGGCTGTGGGCCCCCACCCTGAGACACATGTTCCTCTTTGGATGGTTCCCGGTTCTCATGTGTCACTCTCTGCACCAGGTAGTGGGGCCAGAGCCAGCGCGTGATGTGTGCTATTCTCACGCTTTCACCATGTGCACACTAAGAAGTGGAACTCGGCCGTCCCCAGGTCTAAGAGAGCTCAGCTTGAACCACGAGCATTGCTAACACCCTGCCGTCATCCACTACAAGCCGTCCATCTTGACCTCTTTTTCACTTTGTTTTCCTTGCCTCTACCTCCTTCAAATTGTTTCTGCCCTGGCGACCAGCTTCTCCCCATTGTTTCTCTTCCCCTTAGTAAGCCTGTCAATCCCTCCAACACAGTGTTACTCAAACTGATTCAATCACATGTTCCAGAAGCCACGCACAGGGTAGGCCTCCTGTAAAGCAGGTAACCCCATCTGACCCCAGAATGTGTGGCCCAGACAGGGCCCAGGACATGGCAGGCCTGTCATACATATTGTATATTTTTGTTACCTTATGCTATTATAAAAAGTCAAAAATCTGGATTTTCATATGAAATCTCTAAAAATTACAACTATTGGTGAAATAATTCACATGTTGAAAAATACTATTCAAGCAAAGAAGAAGAAAAATAACAACAACAATAACAACATTGATTCCACAGGTTGCCCTTTGCAAGCTCTATCTTCAAACCTCTGTTGGTCACCCTCTGGCTGAAGGATCAGTCAGCCCACAGCCTAGGAGAGAAGCACACACCCAATGCCCCTCCTGTGTTATAACAAATATGTGCTTTAGCACCTTCACGATCCTGAAGGCTAAAATATATATAATACAGCTAATTTCAATACATTTGTAAAAATTCAAACTAACACCTGAAGTTTGATCCGGTGGCAATAGGAAAATTATTGATATGAACATAACTACACTACTATTTCCCGAATGCTCCCCACAGCATGACACTACCCCCGCCATGATTCCTTCTTCCGGGATGAGCAGGGCCTGCCTCGAGTGGGTTGGTTTGCTTGCGCGCTTGCTGTCCTCACCCTCATCCCTTGGAGCAAGAGCCACTGCTCGGCAGTCACCTTCGCTTCGCATGTAGACTTGGTATGAGGACCTCTTACTTGCACTGAGGTAAAAACCCAACACCGAAACCTTTCTATCCTTGTGGGATTTGCTCCCCCAAACATTTCCCCCCATTTCCTCATCTCCATCCTTACTTAGGTATCAGACTCTTTTTGAGGTACAGGTAAATGCCAAAAATACAGAACCAGTACACACCCCTTCCCTGGAGTCACTGATCTCAGCTAAGGGCAGTGATTTTTGTCGACACTGTTAGTTGTGTTTCACTATTCGCTTTGCTCTTGGAGGATTAGAGCTAATATAAATTCATTCTGCGTGTTCCTCTGCTGCTTATAAGGTCCTTATGTCACTGTGTTTTATGAGTTAAAAGGCTGTGGCAGTTCCTTTTATAATCCATAGGCATCAATTTTCTAAGGTAGGGTTTTTAATACAAATTACAGGTTTGAGTAACAGTTGATGGAGTTTTGCAGTTGCCTTGACCATTTACAAATAATTCTCACCTTCGTAAAAGTCATAGGTACACATTGTATGTCCGATGAGGGTTGGGAAGTTGGAAATTTTTTTACTGCAGTTGAACAGTTCTTCGGCCAGCTCCTTGTCAAGTTCAGTACTTCGAGTGACAACACAGTCCAAAATTACCTGCTCAAACTGGGGCTTGAAGAAGGAGTCTACAGCTGTGTCCGTTATTACAACAGACCCGGGTGCAATTCCTGCAATATGGTAACAAGTAAGTATTGTGGAAGAATGTCATTTAAAGTTTGCTTTCATGACACATAGTAATAACCTATTCTGCCAACATTAATTAATGCTAATTGTTATAGACTCCCTGTTTTTTTTCTCTAAGGTTATTTTCTTTTCCAAATGCAATTAAGTAAGACGTAGAACAGGCATTTCCATTTGCTGTCTTTCTAGATATCCATTTACAAAGTGATGGGGTTTAGATTTCAAGGCAAACATGACTCTTGGACATGTAAATTAGTACCAGTATTGAGGCTCAATTTTGAGTAAAGTAGGTCAGGAACAAACTAAATGAGCCTGCCAGCAAGTAGCTTTCATAAAGTGATGTGACTACTTGATATTTAATCTTCTCTGCAGCTCTTTGATTACTATAATTTCTTGGCATCTCTTTCTGTCCTCACTTCTCTCCGATTCTCATCCCATGTGCTCTGTCTCCTCCCTGACTCCACATAAATTAGGCTGCTTGGCTGACTTTCTGTGCCCTCAAGTGTGGCTCGCTCAGGGAACTCGGCTTACGGGTGAACGCTGTTCTGTCTCTCTTAGTTGGCCTGGCTGGACTCCATCTGCACCCTGCCCGCATACTTTCCTCAGACGAAAACCCGTTTGTCTTTCAGGTGGTAGCTTCAGTCACTTCCTTCAACAGGGCTCAGTCCATAGAGGATGAGCCAAACCAATAAATGTGTAGAAATAAGAGGAAAACATGGGTCATGTGAAATTTCCTAGGCCATTTGTGACTCAAATTAGGACTTCTCCTGACTTCCATTTGAATCCTGACTGATAAAATATTTCTTATCATTAGAATGCCCTAAACGATCTCTATCTTAACACTCATATGTGTGTGTGTGTGTGTGTGTGTGTGTGTGTGTGTGTGTGTGTGTGTAGGTAGTGCTGGGATTGAGCCCAGCTCAGGGCTATTACCCTTAGTTACATCACCAGTACTTTCATTTTGTATTTTGTATTTTGAGATTGTATCTTGTTAAATTGCTAATTCATTCAGGCTGGGCTTGAACCTGTGATCTGTATGCTTCCCCTCCATTTTTACAGCTATATACTTGTTTTTCAATTTCTCTGATAGAGCACAGGTTCTACAGAGGTGAGGCGAGAACAATATCCACTCTGTCTCCTCAAGTCCAGCACTGCACCTGTGGCACAGGAGTTTCTCAGTAGAATATTTCTGGATAAATAAATGCTGCTATAGGGGTGCTACAGAGAACAGATGTGCAAACTCAAGTCCACAAGCAAAATCCCAACTATCTTTGTAAATAAAGTCTTATTATAACACAGCCACATACATTTACCCTAAATACTGTCCTTTGCTCTTTGCAATCTTCTGTATAGAATTGAAAAATTGTGAAGGAAAACACATGGTTTGCAAAGCTTAAAGTATTTCCTATCTGGCCCTCTGCAAAAATTTGCCAACCACTGTTAGGTAACAGACCCAGACCTGGGTGTTATAAATTCTAATGTTGAGCAAAGTGACTTAATTGCAGAATATTTTAGAAAATCCAATGGGTGACCCCAAGTGGCCTCTGAAGATGGAGCTTTAATGGATCAGACACTTCTTACCTAAGCTAAACAAGTGGCTCTCTGAAATGTTCATCATATGCTATGCCTAGGAAAGCAATTGGAAATGAGTACAGCAAAAAATGATGTCACTTTGATGCCATCGTAATATTTACATGCATTAAAGAAATTATTTCATGGTTAAATTCTTTAAAGGGAAGAACAGTATTTTGTGAGTGTCTTATTAAGGTGTGTTCACTCTTTCAAGCAATGAAAATGTCAGCAAAGGAAATACATAACTTTTTCATGTCCAAGCACAATATTGCTTAAAATAAAACAAACTAGTGCATCCTACTTATAAACAAAGAATTCCTAAGAAGGATATAACTTTAAAAATAAGGATGTTCTCACCAGTACTGTGGATTAATTTACCATTATTGATAGGCCTTCGTCGTTGTGGAGGACCACGTTGGTGACTCTTCATGAAGAAGAGCAATTGTTTTCATTTTGGCTGTGCCTGACCCTATATCTATGTTTTGATATGTACCGAACAGGCTAGGACTTCTCTTTATCTCTTCAGTTGGCTTTAAGCAATGCATATTGGTCTAGCCAAGGTGCTGATGGTAGTCTCAGCACATGTGTTTCCCAGGTAACCCCCACTGGATGCTCTTTAACATGAGCTGAAGAGACTGGACAAAAAGCCAATGCTCCATGCACGTGGGACTGAGCCTCAAAATAGAGGCTATGACTTCCAGGGGCTTGAAAGATTACACTGAAGCACTGGACTACAAAACAATAGATATTGTTGTGTAATGCAGATTACTCTCTGCATATCCTTCTCTGCATATAGTAGAGGTAAATCTGTGCCTCCTACATAGCCCAGCCTACAGCACTCACCTACTTCCTGCCATTCTCAATCATTCATTGTTAAGCTACTCATCCTTCATGACTGAATGAAACCCAGGTTGGCCTCTGGGTCTAGGCCTTTGTTCTGGACTTAGGCTGGACTTAGGATCTCTTCGCTCTCTGTATCTGTAAATATGCTTTTTTTTTTTTTTTTTTTTTTTTTTTTTTTTTTTTTTTTTTTTTTTTTTTTTTTGGTGGGACCAGGGTTCAAACTCACGACCTTGCACTTGCCAGGCAGGCACTTGTGCCATGGAGCTATCTCTCTGGCTGTAAATATGCTTTAGTGTTTTTATTTTCACTGTGGGTTGTACTGGAAGAGTTAACTGATGACATTCCAACACAATGTGATTTTGTTTCTGTCTGTGTGCAGTATGGACAATGTTTCCATGAAATAAAACTGTGGCCATGAGGTGAAGTCACCAGAGTGGCTTATCCATGCTAGACACTCATAATACCAACTAGCAAATGCTCTAGGCAGGATGGTACTACTAAGGGTGTGCACTGTGAAAACCAGAACTTGCATACTACAACCCAAGTACAATGAGAAACTTGAGTGACAGTGCTACCTGTCTCATTCCCAGATGCATTGCTCCCTACTGACTGTTTGAGGTGCTATTGGGTTAACTACACTCTAGAAGAGTCTGATCTAACTCTAATTATTTGCATTGTCCTTTTCACTCTGGATAGGTATGCAGAAATTTTTCTTTCTCTCATATGTAAGGGGCCTTGGATGGACTTTATTCCTGGATCGCTGCCTAATTCTAGCGAAAAACGGCTGACTGTAGTGACTTGTGACTGGACATGCCACTTCCCTAGGTTGGATTAACTTTTTTTTTTTAAATTTTCTTTGAAATTTCTGAGGTCTCTTCTATCGCTGTATAGTTTTAAGACCTTTTCTATTCCAAACTCTCAGTCTTAGCTGGGCATGGTGGTGCACACGTGTAATCCCAGCACTCATGAGGCTGAGGTAGGAGGATAAGTGTGAGTTCAAGACCAGCCCAGGCTACAAAAGTGAACTCAAGGCTAGCCTGAACTGCACAGAGAGACCCTGTCTCAAAAGGAAAACAAAAAACAAAACAAACAAAAAAAAAACCTCTCAGTCTTTTGTATAATGTCCATTTAATCTTGTCACTTTGTCAACCAAACCTTTCCAGTTATGGAGATTTATTTATATTTACATTTGGAAACAGATAAAACAGACATGTGATGGGTTCCCTGAAAAGACCTGCTCTGTAAGAAAGAGCTGAGGGAGGAAAGGTTTTTCTCAATACTTTGTCTCAGCAAAATTTAGAAGCATAAATCAGACATGGCTGCCTGCCCCCACCAAAGAAGAGAGGATCTGGAGAGGCTTTGGGATAATGCTAGGGAGCATCACTTGGCCTCTAGAAAGCTTGTCCTGGTCTCTTTCTGGAGTACTGATGAGGGTAAATACATCTAGGCTAGGGATGCAATCACTGAGATGAGCCAAAAGCTCCTGAGTGCGTGGAGCTCTGTTTACTTAGCTGATACAACAAGTGAATCTTTGTAGCTTTTTTTTTTTTTTTTTTTTTTTTTTTTTTTTTTTTTTTTTTTTTTTTTGTCTTTTTGAGACAGGGTCTCGCTATGCAGTTCAGGCTGGCCTTGAGCTCATTTCTGTAGCCCAGGCTGGTCTCAAACTCACACCAATCCTCCTGTCTCAGCCTCCTGAGTGCTGGGATTACAGGTGTGCACCACCACCCCCGACTCTCTTTGTAGTTTCTTTACCTAACACATTTACTTCTGTCACTTATAAAATTTCCAAACTTCAAAACTTACTCTTACACTCAAAATATTTTCTAGCACTTCTTCTATATTGCTATATGAACATCGGAGAGTGTTCGGGGATTAAGCAGTAATATCTCTTCCTATTGCTTTCCATGGGGAGAAAAGAAAAGAAAATGCAATGTGGGTAGATTTCTTACTTTGCCTCCTTCAGCATGCTAACACTTTTTAGTCCATCTGCATTTCTGTTGGGCTGTATGTTGGTGCACTTTGAATGAATGTAAGCCTATGTACAGACTCACTTAGTTTTAATGGTAGAACCAGCCATCTCACCTATTCCCCCTGATGTGCCCATTCTGATAATAGTAACGTCACTGCACCGTGCATGATGTAGTAATTTGATAAGTTCATGAAGCATAATGGAAATTGAGGGGACGCCCATGCCATGCTGTCAAGAGAAAAGAAAAAGTCATTATACATCGCACAAATGGATACAGGAACAGGACATATTTTCTTCCTTCATTACAAGATAACAGCCCTCAGATAAATTTACATAACCATTAAAACTTTGCCAACAGCGAGGAAAACGTAAGTCATCTCTAATTGACGCCTACGTGACATGCTGATGGATGTGTCCATCTGTGAGGATCAGAGAGAGACATCTCACTGCCAATTAAACAGAGCTCAGTCCTCACCGTTAAGAATAGAAGATAGGGATGGCGTGGTGCACTGGGGTGTCAGGGCGCACCATTTCTCATCTCATTACGAGGTTCTTTTCAGTAATTCAGCGTGAACAGCTTTGCACAGCTGATTCAGCACGGAGGAAGCACAGTTTTGGCTACCGTGTCCCGAGTGCTTCTCCAGCACAGTAAGTGAAATGATAGAACCATTTCACTGCGCTCATGTGGCCTTCCCCACGTACTGCTAATTCTATGGGATCACGGAAAAGTTTTAACGAGAAACGTGGTGCAGTTCCCTCCTAAGAATGTGCCGCCTGTGCTGAACATACAGGTGAGTTGAAATGGCTACAGCTCAGGACGGCAGTTCTAGTTCTCTTCAGCACTTTGGTCAGTGGCATCAACGTCATCTACCAGGGATCAATACAAGACTAGATGATTTAGCAGCTCTTGGCCACTCCATTATGTTCTAGTGCAGCGGTTCTCAGCCTGTGGGTCGCGACACCGGCAGGGGTCAAATGACTAAAACACAGGGGTTGCCTAAAGCCATTCCAAATCATAACTGTAGCAAAATCACAGTTTTGAAGTAGCCACCAAGATTATTTTTTGGTTTTGGGTCACTGCAACATGAGGAACTGTATTGAGGGGTCACAGCATTAGAAAGGTTGAGAACCACTGTGCTAGTGGCACTTTAGAAAGCTTTTACATACTGTCATCTGTGAAAACTAGATCTCAGTTTGACATTGGTGACTACTTCACTCCTTTAAGAATAGAGCATCAGTGGTACTTTGTGTCTTCTACTCATGGGCACAGAGGAGACTTGGAAAAAAAATCACTGGATCTGTGCCCATGTCTTCATCTGAGTTCTTTTCTTCTCAACATCAAGAATGTTAGCCAACGAATGCTCTAGACCCCTGGGCTCACCCACTTTTGGTCATCCAGGATGTTCTGATTTGTGAATGAATCACAAGTCTCCTGGAGCCAGGAATCAAGCCTGCACTGATTGGTATGTTCAAGATAAATGAGTGTAGGATGTTAGCGCTGGCTCTGAAACTAATAAATAAACAGATAACTTCTTCAACTATAAACTGAGATAATGGATTATTGCTTAAACTATTAGGCTCCTTCTAAATCAGACACTTGATAAGTTAAAATTATTACTTATTTTGTGACATAGTAATAAGACAACAAAAGGATTTATGTTCTCTCTTACACCCCCCCCCACACACACACACACACGACAGAGTAGAGGAAGTTTCACAGGGTCCCCAGTGAGGTTCTTCTGGATGCCTCCCAAGGGCCAATTTTCATTGGGTAGCCTTGATATGGTGCATATTTCGATCCTTTTCCCTGACAGGACAGAAGCATTAGTCTGTTGCTGCTTCCATGTCTTACTGTGAAGTTTTGCTGTTCATTTATGGTAGTTGTCATTTTTTAATAAACCTTACTTTTCTGTTCTTCTCCACTTAGTGTGCACAAAATGACAAATGCTTGTAGTTTAAGAGACCAGCAAAAGTCACCATGACAAGATTTGACAGGATCAGAGGACATTCTACTTCCCTCTACAGTAATGCAGATGGTCTATAACTATTGACTGGGTGAACAGATTTGAGCCCTGAAAATGTTCCAGGCACTCTGGCCTGAAGGGCAGATCCACTCGACTGCTCTGTTGCGTCTGTGTGTTCATGAGGGCGGATCTACTCAACTGCTCTGTTGCGTCTGTGTATTCATTCCTTTGTTGGCCCCGACCTTCCAGTCACAATCACCACAACCCATCACTGGGCTCTGGGTACAGTCTGAGTGATTACTGCATACCTACTGTCCCTGGTGTGGAAGCTACTTGCAAGTCAGCTCTGCAGAATGGTCCCGCCTCTGCAAGACTCTCCCCTGGTCCCCTGACATGACTGCCTGTGTGCATTAGGAGGGATGTGTCACCCAGACATGTGAGGGTCTCATAACCATCGCTTTAGAAT
>PVJA010001494.1:0-24851 GCA_004027025.1 Myocastor coypus | reverse complement strand
TTGCTCCCCAACTTGTGAGAACTCATGGACCCGCCACCACCACCACTCACACTGATGGACAGCACCGGGCCGGTTTTGAACATGCAGTATCTGTCAGTTCCAGCACAGATGTTTTCAATGTCGTCTCCACCTTCCACTGACCCCAGCTCTTTGTGCATGTACAGGGCAAATGCTCTCATTCTGTTGGAGCTCCCACCAACACAGACAAACTGTTGATGAAAATAAACAAGTACCTTCCACACTAAGTGGAATAAGAACTCAGCGGTAGCTTTCAACTGTAGTATTTGTATTCAATATTTCATTAACTTACTTAAGAGAATGTGGAGATATCATGGGTTATTTTCACAAATATTTCATTAACCTTTTTAACATTAAAAAGTAAGTAAGTAGCTACAAAGTTTTATATATCAAATTAGTAAAGAAAAACACACAATCATCCTAAAGGTTGATATTGTTCAGGGTGTTGTTTCCTAGCATTTTGTTGCTGTTGCTGTTGCTGTTTATAGTAACATGAGGCAGCACCTTAAATTGATATAATCAGCCTAGTGTTGGGAATTAACATAATATGTGCTTAGTATGTAAGTACTGAAGATATGGAATGTAAGTAATATGAGAACAAAAGAATCACCAGTTTTACGTGTGTTCTGATTCAACATCCCCCTCATAAGCTTTTACTGGAAGATGTACTATGATAATTATAAGCTACACAGGAATCCTGAATCACATCAAGACTTTTCAACTTCTCATTCACAAGAAATTTGCATGGGACAAGCCTTATCATAAATTGGAATTTGACTTCTGTATTTCACCAGTTCCAGTGATTTCTGTTTGTTTCTGTTTTATTCACATTTTAACATCTCTGAAATTAAGGTAGCTGTTGCAATCTCATCTAATAAAATGTGATAATACATTTGGCAGTGGCTTTGTGCAACAGAATGATGACAGAGAATGGAGCACAGTGGCCTTTTGGTGACAGGGATGGGCAGCCAGCTGGGTGAGCACCAGTGTCAGCATGGAGAAGATGTGTGGTGGCACACTGTCACAGAGCCAAGAGCAAGCAGAGTCCACAGATGCCATCAGATGCAAAGCCACCCAGGAACCCGAGCTCAGCAGTGTGGTTTGTGCACAGAGGATGAAGACACTCCAGAACAAAGAGCAGGCCAGAGTGACCAGGGGCCTGCTCTGGGAGCTTGAGCAAACTTGGCTTTGAACCTCAGCTATTCAATGATCAAGCAGCTTGCTCCATGGTCCAAATGTAATCTCTGCACTTTGGGCCATCTCCAAATTGTAAAACAGAGCATCCCTCAGGGGGTTCGCTGGGTGAAATGTGATTGCAGATAACAAAGGACATCACTCGAAGCAGGCACCTTCTCCATGTTCCATAAATGGTGAGCACCACATTTTCCCACTCTGTAACAATTTCCCAGCCCTTCTTTGGAGCTCACTTGTCATCTCTGTACTGCACAGTTTGATACAAACGAAGCTGCTATGTGTCCTCTAGTAAGGACAAGGAAGTAAGTGGTACCTGACTGATATGACCACAGTGGGCAAAGGATCAAAAGAAAGCCAACAAGTCCTCACAAGGATAAAGATCCATCAAAGGAAGTAGGGCCTGAGACTGTGGAGAGGGCAGCCCAGTCACAAGAATGACCAGCTGTAAGTATTGGGTGGTCTGATTGCATGACGCATTCTGTTTCCATTTAGTAATAATTCCTGCACACACTCATTCTCAACTACTAAATGTAGTCATCCTTTTCTCCAGCCCCTCTACTTTTCATCTACCCTTGCTAGTCTCTTTTTTGTGGATTTATGGGCAGTTCTCTGATGGGGCCTTAATCCAGGAACAAACTGGAATGGAATTCAGCCATTAAGGCTGGGTAGCAAAACAGAAAAGATCATTGTGTAAGGTGAGCCCTCCAATCATTATTAAATGCGCACTTTTCCTCTCTGTGTGGATAGTTAAGTTTTGGCTCAAGATCTAAGTGGAAGAAGATCTTTTTATTTTTCAAACAAAATATAGTAGTCTGAAAATACCTTCACTATGTGGTACCAGTGAATATAAATTACAACATTTGGATTAACCACAAAACCAAAACAGATGTTAGAATAACTTCTGGTTTTGGTTCTCTTCAAACTGTAGATATGGCTACAATCAACAGGAACTTCTGAGTATTTGTGGAAACACAGGATTTGTGTAGACAGAAGCAGCTTAGTTCTTGCAGGCTTCCTCCCACTCCAGCCTTAACTACGCATCATCTCTAGACAGTTTTCACTCTGGTTGCTTTAATGAGAAGCAAAACAATCCAAAGGACCAACAACCAACACCAACCTGCAATGACAATTATTGTGATGTATGTTTCAAAGGCACTATCTTTATCCTGGCTTTTTACTATTTTGTATCCTTTAATTTTTTTTTAAGTGCATGAAGAGGACATCAAAGCAAAATCATGTTATGGACTTTGATTCCTGACCATCAGAACAAGCTCACTTTCAAATATCCCCACTATCTTGATAGGCTCAACTTTGCCATTTTGCAATACTTTAATATATAAACACAGCTATATATTTTGTGTGATAACACAGAAGCATAAACACCTTCAAAATGCATGACACGCAGAGTTTTATAAATGACTTTCCATGGGACTTGGAGTTCCTGGGGCTAGGTGAGAGAGGTCCCATTAATGACTTCATATGACATTACAGAAGACATAAAAGATACATTGAGATGCTAAGTTTGAAGAATAACTCCTAAACAAAATCCTCCACAATATTTTTCAATTGTTTGAATCTTCCCAGGGAGTATGGCACATGCTAATAAGACAATAGCCAAAGCTGACCTAGTTAATCTTGGTTCCCTGGGCTCCCTCCCAGTTAGAGGAGGCCATACATTAAGTTCCATTCCCCAGAATATGAGCAGAATATATTCTTATGGTGCAGGCCGAAGAAGGTATGTCGATGCTTCTCCCTGCCTTCTTCCAGCTGCTGGATAAGGACCCAGAGAAACTGCAAGCCACTTCCTGAGGCTGACCAAACAAGACAGAAGGAGCCCGGGTTCCAGAGCCACCAGTTTGAAAAAAGCCATCCATGAACTAGGAACAGCTGTTCTCTACTTAATGAGAGCCAGAAGTAGGCATACATTGCGCTAAGTCTCCGCGGTCTGCAGTGGCAGGCAATCATACAGTGAAGACGTGAAGCAAATAAGAGTGATTGCTGGAGTCTTTTAGGTTTAAACTTTACATGTCCAGAACTCTCCTTTTAGAAAATAATGCTGATAATAATGATCATTATTTCTTTGAAGACAAGGCTGAGTTTTCTGGTACAATAGATTATGTCCTCTAGCCAGGATGGCTGTCCTGACATCTAAGGCAGTAATAAATTGAACCTAGAATGTTCTTGAAGACAAGACTGGCTAGAGGGAGACCAGGTCCTGAGCAAAACATTTGTGGAAATAAATCAAATTTTACCTGCTCCCTCTAAACACTTGAGTTTAGATTAACCAACCAGTCTCTTCATTGAAATCATGTAATTTGCTCCTCACCCTACACATACACACTCCTGTGCTGCAGTCATGGGAATGTGCACACACACACACACACACACACACACACACAATTTTGTCTCCTATCAAAATGGCCCAATCAGTAGAGTTTCTCTTTGGAGGGCTAAAACAGCTTGCAAATAGAACATTCTTTTATACAAAAGTGAATCTACTGAAGTTCCACATCAGATGGGTGTTCTGACAGAGTAAGAAAATCAGTGCAGATGAAAATCCAGTCAGACAGAGAAGTGGAGAATGAAGGCCCGGGTCCTGGGATTATAGCAGAGATAAAGGATGTGTGTGTGTGTGTGTGTGTGTGTGTGATCATTTTCATCTCTAAAGTAAGTCCACTGATTTGCTAGAAATTAACAGAGCATGAAACGATTGTGTCTTTTTTTTTTTTAAGAATTTTTTTTTATTTTATTTATTTTTTTTCTTGTTTCAGAACCTTTATTTGTTTATTCACTCATTTTTATGGCTGACTCAGCCCATCCCGAGGGCAGGGCTGGCGCAGCATGTGGTTCCGGGGATCGAACTGTGGTCCCTGAAGCTGTCCAAGCTTTCCCAAGCAAGCGCTTTAGACCACTGAGCCATCCTGCCCGGCCCCGAATTGTGTCTTTTTTTAAATGCAGGAAGAACCATTATTTTTTCATCAAAGAAACCTAAAATTTAGTCCCAACTCACTCGCTCACCAGCTGTGTTGTGCCTATTATTAACAAATAAATAACTATTTTTTATAAAGCTATGTATTTGGTTGAACCTAGTTCCTTCATCTAGTAAAAGATAAGAGTGCTGAGGGAAACTGAGGACTGAATAGTATACATTTGCAGGGACTGTGCAGAGCAGACGCACAGAAGGTGCTAGAAGAGAGACAGACATGAGACAACAGAAAATATGGTCTTCAAAACATACTCCAAATCTCTTTAGCTTATTAACTGCATATATCATTTAGTTTTATAATTCTGATTAGCACTTTACCCTGTACTATATTCATGTGTGCCTGCTACATGACTGGCTTTACCATTTGGTCCTGAATTTAATCAATTTTACACAAACAATGGTTCTTGTAATCTTACTGATTGACCAGTTTTGCCCCTCATGCCACCTAATGTGTTCCCATAGAGCTGCCTCATCTCAGGGCTTTACTCTATAAAATTCCTAGAAAAGGCAGCTTCCCAGGGCAAATCACTAAACCTTCTTCTCTCTTTTTGTCAGACAGGAGCTTTCTTTCCTCTAATAAGCATATTCTGTTCTTTAAACAAATGATTGGCATTTTATTCATCAAGATAATCCCTAGATAAGAGTCCTGGGAAAACTTCTGAAAGACAACTTGATCAGTGACTCCTGGGGCAAGAGTGTCAGAAACAGCAGTGAGAGCAGAAGCAGAGGACCAGGGAGGCTGCGTGATGGCGTGATGGCCAGGAGCAGTCCTCTGGAGGGGAGGAGGGAGCAGTCTCGTGCTGTCTGGCGATCTCCCTGCAACCTGGCATGCTGCTCTCCAGGAGACAGCAAGGAGGATGACTGGCACCTGGTAATGAGCGTCCTAGGTCTCTTTCTTTTTCCACCTTATTTTCCTTCCTTTCCATCCCATTCCTTCCCTCCCTTCTCCTCCTTCTTCACTTCTGCTTAACCTCCTCTTCCCCATCCACCATCTGATTAGTGCACACTCTAGGCTTACTGTATGCAAAAATGCGACCCGGTGCAATAAGCAAGAGCCCTAGAAACTGAACTTCAAACAGCGCAGTCTGCTCCCTTCTCTGCCATTCCCAGGGCAGCTTTACTCTCTTCAAACTCAGTTTCCTTGCTTGATGGGACAGATCAGCATCTGCCATGCCCAAATCAAGGACTGGGTGGGACAACTTAATGGGATAGTAGGTATAAAAGCTATATCTGGTCTTATAATTGCTAAAACAAGCAGGGGAAAGGCCAACAACTGCACAGCTCCCCTCTGTTGAGAGCAGCTACGTATGTGCCCTTGGTCTTCTTTCCTTTAAAACTTCATTCCCTTCGACGTTTGTGTGAATTATCCCAAACAGGCTCATGTGTACAAAACCCTTAGGGACGAAAATGGCCACTTTGATCTTATTTATAATCCTAAATATTTTAGCATGAAACTTCATAACAGGTTTTGCAATTTATGGCACAGCCCCTTTGCCTCAATGAACACTGTTTCAAAGAAAACGTTATAACGTGAGTGAACAGTAATGTGATAAACTTCAGTGAAAACTGCAGGATTCAAAGTTGTGTTATTTGTAACTGTTTTAAAATATACTTATTAGGGCTGGTGAGATAGCTCAGGGAACTAAGTGCCTGCTTAGGCAAGGACAGGAATGGGGGTTCAATCACAGGTACCACATGCTGCATCAGCCTCACCCCAGGGTGCATGGAACCAGCCACTGAGTCCTGGTATGGTGGTGCATGTGTGTAATCCCAGCACTGAGGCAGCTGAAAATGGGAGAATTACTAAGAGTCTGAGCCGCATAGTGTACAAAATACATAAAAAGCAAAGCTAAACTAAACTAAAAGTTTAAACTAAACTAAAAGTTTAAACTAAACTAAACTAAACTAAACTAAAAGTTTAAACTAAAAGTCTACTTGTTTTATGGTAACACTAGGATGTATCTTTTAAAAAAATATTCTTTTTTATGTTATCTTAATTTAATATTATTTATTTATTAAGAGTAGAATATTTATTGGGGGAAAGAAAGCATGTGTCTGAGAGACAGGGGTAAAAGGTGGGGGGGGGGCCCAAGTGGGTTGCCCCAGGAAACTGTCTCTTCCAGGGACTTTTATAGAGTAAAACCACATGAGAACTTGCATAGGTGGGCATGAGGTGGGACAAAACTATGGTCAACCAGTAAGATTGCAAGCACCAATGCTCAGGTAAAATTGACTAAGTCCAGGAACAAATGAGGAAGCAAGTCATTTAGCAAGGGGACATGAATATGGGACAGAGTCTCTCTGTGTTGCAGGTTGGGTTAGTGACTTTCTAGATCTTTCAAGGTGATTGGTAACTATTTAGAAAATCAATACCTGATGCCAATCCCGAGGGAAGTATGTGTCAGCATTTGTTTACTCTGTTGTCTTGAGGTCTGGCCCACAGCAGGAGTGTCTGTCTCTTCCAAAGTTGCAAAGTCACCTTGCCTTCCATACTGTCTCCTTGAGGGCCCATCCCTCTCTGACTACCTATAATATTTTTACCTAATTTAGCTGCCTACAACATTCTCCCCTCTGAAGAAACAACCATGATCTCTGAACTGCTGTGATATCTTAATTTTAAATAATGCACATGAGTTGTTTTTATAATTAAAATATATGATAAAGTGAACTGTACAAAAATCCAATTTTCTTGGTAGCATTATATGAAAATTTTTCTTATGAAGTAAAAATTGTTAATATGAAATATTGTATAATGATTATTTCTAAGAGGTAGAGTAATATGGTATTGTTAGTCTTGTTGAATTCTTTTATGACTTAATAAAATGAGAATTAGTGAGGTTCCACAGTAAATGTGGACATTAAGTACTGAACTGAATCTGTTAAAACATAATGAATTCTGAGCACCCAGCAGTAATGTTAATAAAACTGCATTCATCTCCGGGAGACTGAGCAGCCAAATAATCGTGCTTGCATTGGATTTAGTTTGGGAACCTGTACCTTGTTGGGGTAGAAACAATTGCACAGGACATGCACTCTCCAGATCCTTTCAGAGAGCACAGCTTTACCTCCTACTGGCGCCTCTGACATTTCTCTAGCCAAGGATGTGAAGTTTATTTCAGGAAAGTAAGAAAAACATTAGCAAAAAAAAAAAAAAAAAAAAAATCACTGCCCTTCCATTAGAGCTGTTCTTACCTTGACATCCCCAAACATTTCTGGTAGATTGTGTGTCTTAGTTCCTAAATCCAAGTGATATAGGATGTCTTCATCCATGGTATCCAGGTAAGGATTCTTAACATGAACAAACCTTTTCCTGGAAAAAAACAAAACAAAACAAACACACCCTAAAGAGTATGTAAAGGAATTTGGAGAGGAAGCACACAAGAGCCCAGATATCAGACTACTGCCACCAACACAAATATGTGACACAAGCCTTCTTTTGTATCTCAATATGGTATAATAACAATGACAATAATAGTTGATATTTGCCACATACTTCCTGTGTGCCAGGCATGAATCTAAGCATGGAAATGGTACAGTTACATGCAACTGCATACAGTCAACTGCTCTCATTACCACTGCAGTATGAAAGTGACATCAGTAATCTGATTTATAAATGCAGGGGTTGAGAACCCTGAGTATACACTGAGTAGATCACTGAGTAGTCCTCCCAGTTTCAGTTCATTTTGCTCCTGTTGCTCTTCTTTGTCTGCATGGAAGAGTGCTATGTGTAATCTCCGGAGCTCTGGAGTCAGATTGCAAGGGTTCCTGTACAAATTCAGCCACATAGATACTAATTGTGCAAACCGGAAAGAGTTACCTTTGTTCTTTCACTCCTGTATAATGGGAAGATTAAAAATTATTCCTTTGTAGGTGTGCTGTCCCAACCTCTGAAATAGGCATTCATACCATACCTGGTGTACAGTGAACACGGAACAACCAGATGGCATTATCCTTCCCGACATGGTAAATCCAAAGAGTTTAGTGAGACAGACCAGAGAGGGCAGGTGGCAAAGAATGCTAACATTCTTTCATTTGGGTGTGTATCAAATCGAATTCTTTTTCCTCCACATTGAAAAACCATATTCCCATTTCCCTGTCAGAGAAATCATATGACTGAATTCAGGCTAGAAAATGCAGACAGAAGGGCTGCCCACTTCCAGACATGGCTCTGGTGACAGCCTTGGCCCTCAGCAGCCACGAGAGTGCACACTCCTCCCCACCAACCGGCTGTCTTGCATGGAGTACAAGCCATTGGTCTCTTCAACAGCCTTACCTGACCAATGAGAGGTGACTAGCTTGGATCAACACGGGGGACATGACACTTGTCCTTTGAGAAGATTTAAGAGTAGATGTAGTGGAATGATGAGGTGGAAAAGAAGAGACGAACAGGCTTGGGAAGAGACTGAATTGAGTATAACAGGGGCAAAAACAAAAAGAATTAATGCACAAACAATTCTGGAGAAATAAGGATTTAGAACTAAGGAAAGAAATGCACAAAATATAGGATGAAAGAGAAAAATGTGGCTTACAACAGAATGACAAGCTGAAAGACTAATCTTGGCAAACATAAGGAACTAAAAGAACTCAAAACTGTTGCAGTCAGTGAAACCTCAAAACAGAAGGTGCGACGAGAAGCGTTCTACAGGGTAGAAATCATGCTGCTAAGCAGCAGTTTTTCACCAGAACTGGAAAACTCAGAACAGGGTGTCCATGAGCCATGGAAAGCTGGACAGCGACTCTTGGTGCCAGCCTGGGTTTCAGCTCAGTACAGCTCAGCCGCAGCCTGCCCACTCCCAGACACAGCCTGTGGCTGTCAGGCCCTGGACGCCGCCAGTGCACAGCGCTGCATCTGTCACAGGATCCCGCTCCTGCAGCAGGGCTTCCCTCTGCCCCTTTCAGGAGAACTCCTACCTCTCTGCATAACTCTGCCTACCACTCTGCTTTCCATGGGGTTTTGTGCATCTCTGCATCTCAGAGTGTTTAGGTA
Organism: Myocastor coypus; assembly: GCA_004027025.1. Lineage (NCBI taxonomy): Eukaryota > Metazoa > Chordata > Mammalia > Rodentia > Myocastoridae > Myocastor > Myocastor coypus. The sequence continues at coordinate 15,666 of PVJA010001494.1, read as the reverse complement.
TAGAGCTTAGGGTTTCTGTGGTCTCTTTCCGCACCACAGACCAGATTGTGCCTAGGAATCCTCTGAACAGCTCCTCTTTCAGAGACGCAGCAGGCTGGGTGCACGTGTGTCGCTTATAACAGCTCCTCACTGTGCCTGTGTTGCTGGCCCGTGGGACACACTCGGAGGAGTGCTGCCTCAGGCAACTCCACCAGTCATGCAAACTCATAGCCTTGTTTCCACCTCGGGCCAATGCCCCAGCCCAGACACTCACTGTGGCCCTACCACCCAGACCGCCTGTCTTTCACCTCTTGTTTGGTAAAATCTATGGACTGAAGAGAGCAGCTGCTGGAGTGGAACAGGCCCTAGCTCAGTCTAGCTCATGTTTATAAAGCACTTGCTTCACTGCCTTTGGTAATTTCAATACTAAGTATAGACTACTCTAATTATTAGTGAAAATAAGTTAGATATCCCACACAACAGTGGGGCTGCATATCTCTGCCAAGAATCCTCTTGGGCTTCTTTGGTTTTTGCTCCCATCTTTAAAACATTTTGAAACCTCATAAGAAACTTTGTGAGTTTGTATATCTTCAGTACTCTCACCTTGACTATGCATTCAAATCACTAAGGAGAGGGATTTTTTGTTTTGTTTTGGTTTTTGGTTTTTTGTTTGTTTGTTTTTTACATTTAATGCAGAGTCTATAGAGTCTTAATACACAGATTGGACCTGTAGTGATCCTCTTGTTTTCAGCTTCCCAAGATCAGGGATTGCGGGTGTGTGCCACTAAGCTCAGCATCAATCACCATCTCAGTATGCCTCAGGGGGCAGGGCTGGCACAGATTTTTTACCAACACTGGTGACCAGGTTTAAATTAATTTACATTATCTAAAGGCACTTTTGAAATCTTTCCATAACTTCTGATGTGTAGACAAAGTTGAAAACTCCTGCTTTAAGCTTTTTTTCCTGAAGTACGCTTCCCCTTCCTTTTTGTACTTCACCTGTCATAACACTATGCATTTTCTCCTCAAAGTTCAGTTCCAACATCACCTCTTCCATGAAGGCTTTTCCAGGTGTCTTCCCTCCCCCACTGATACTACATTTTGCTTTCACTCTGTTGCTAAAGCATGGGTCTCATGCTAATGCTGTTACTGTTGCACACTGTAATACAGTTAATTCTTTGTCTCCCCCGGAAAGACTGAAAATTCCTTGCTGCAAGCTGTCTTGTGTGTCTTCCTTTAATCCCTAAATCTTAAATCCTACTCAATGCAAATTTAACTGTTCAGGAAGTGGAACAAAATTTCTTTCTCAAAACATTAGAAGCAATATTCTTAGTGGGTCATGCCTTGTTTAAAAAAAATAAAGTTTTTCATAGCATTGCCTCACTTTGCTACTTGAGAACGGGATCTAAATCTCCAAGCAGGGCACCTCTTTTCTTCTTCTGTGAGAGGTCAGAAGACATTTACCCACAGACCTTCCTGATGTGAAGGACTCACAGAGGCAGCAGGCAATAGCACCTGGGGAGCTTGTAAGAAATGCAAAATCTCAGGCCCCACCCTAGACCTCCTTAATTAAAATCTACATTTTAATAAACTCTAGTACTTCACATGCATATTAAAGTCTAAAAAATGTTACTATCTACTTTCTGTTCCAAATTCAACTACACTTTCTATTTCACTCCCTCAAAACTATATTTATTATCTAGAAATTTTCATTTGAAGTTTCACTATATCTACAAATCATTGCCTTATAAGAGTCCCATTCATCTGCTCTAGTCATTCTAAACATTAGCTAACATCAGATGCACCAGAGGGACTCTAAAGAGTATCAATAGCTGAGCGCCATCTCTAGTTTTTGATTCATTTGGTCAAAGACAGTGAATTCTTGGTGATTTTCTGGGCTTGGATCCCTGACACCACATGCTGCGCTTACCCCAACCCAGGATGTGCTGAGCTGGCCACTAAGAGCAGGTATGGTGGTGCATGCCTGTAATCTCAGCTGTAGGGAGACTGAAAATAGGGGGACACTATGAGTCTGAGCTGTTGCATAGTGAGACCATGTACCAAATACATTAAAAAAAAATTAATCTAAGGCTGGGGAGATAGCTGAATAGTATAAATGTCTGTCTGACAAGCACAAGGCTATAAGTTCAATTCCTGGTACCAAAAAATAAATAAAACAAATATATTTTTTAAGAAAACTGATCTAATTCACCTTTCCTAATCATCAAGTGGAAAGTTTGAAGCCATCACAATATTTTTAATAATTTTATTACATTTAATAAGAAATAACAATGAGACAGTTACAAAATGCATAAGTAGGAAAGCCACAATAATTAATACAATGTATATTGTTGTCTTCACAGTAGTTATTGAGCATAGAAGATGCAGATGTGATAACTTTTCTAAACACTGTTGGTACAAATATTTCTTCTCACTGAGCTAAGAGAAAGTAGTTGTATGCATAATCTAACATTCCATAATAGTAGTGGGTTATCAGCAGAACTGGCACTGTCAGGAGCTATTGAGTTGAGCCTTTTCCAACACAGCATACTGATCTGGCTTTACTTTTTATGCCTCATGGTTAAACTTTTCTGCTGGATGGTTAAGACCAAGTTAAAGGAAGACCTATACAATAAAACATGTAACTTTTGTATCTGAAAATCCCCTCAGGGTTTACCTTGAAACCATGTACAGTGCTTTGTAGAACTTTTGTCAATGTCAGCCAACACTGGTTGAGTCATGGCCATTGCTTGACCAGTTTGCTGTCTGTGAAAGCCTGAGAGAATGTTTTCTCTCTAGGTGACTCTCCTTAGGCATGCTATACATCATCAGTCCCTTTCTTCTGTGGCCTATGATGTCCTTGAACATAAAATTTGGAACACCACTGAGTTAAAGAATGTTATAGCACAGGTTCTCTTAGATCCTGAGCCCTCACTGACCTTGAAAGACTAGGGTGAAAATACTAGCTATCTTTGTAGCCTTTCTTTTTCTCTAATTTTTTGTTCTGCAAGCTTAAGTTGTTAACCCTCCAGAAGAGAACCTTAGTGATAAAATTACTCTATAACATAGGTACTTGAGTTTAACATCACTTTTTCTGAATATCAAATGCCTTAGACTTGATGTGGAACTGGTATTTTCCATTCATCATTGATATTGTAATAAGTTCCTAGAATGTGATAAAACACAGTTGCATATTTTTATACAGAAATTTAGAAATCTAACTATATACAAAATTGTAGCAGGGAAATCCTATCACATTTTTCCTTGTCTCTTATTCTCTTTTATTATCCTTTATCATTTTCTTTTAAAACAAACATTTACTTGAGATAAAGAGTATAGCAATAATCAAAATGAAATTAGAAGCAGTGCACATCTAAAAGACCAGAATAACAAGCATTCTGAGCATGGTTTTAGTATTGCTTTCCTCGGTGTTGTTTTAATTTGCATAGTATTACTATTACATATTGCTAGCCCAGCTATCTGTTGGAGGTTCTTAGGACCACTGTCTAATTCATCCTGGGTGTATAAGTGCATGGTTTTGCCCCTGCCATGTTTCCTAAATTTTCTGCTTGCTGGCTCTTCATTGTTTAATCCTTAAGATCTTGATTTCAACTTAACTGTGTTATGCTTTTCCATTTTTATTTTTTCTTTTGAATTTTACAGTAGGGAGACTATACAATATTTACACATACAGGTCTGATCTATTTCACTTCTGAGTATATGATCAAGGTACATCCACTTATATATGAAGTCTTCTAGTTTATCATTCTTATGAGTAATATTCCATTGTATAAAAATACTATATCTTTTTCAACCATTCTTCAGATGATAGGTATTTTGGTTGTTTCCAAGTTTTGGCTATCATAAATTATTCTGCTAAAATGTAAGTGCACAAACATGACTATGATATGATGTTTCAGTTCTTTTGGGAAAATTCCCAGTAGGGTGATAGCTGGATTGAATGGGATTTCCAGCTCTAGTTTTTTAAGGACTCTCCACACTGCTTTCCATAGTGGTTGCACCAGTCTGCATTCCTTCCAGCAGTGGAGAAGTGTTCCTTTTTCCCCACAGCTTCTCCAGCATTTGTTGTTGGTTGATTTTTTTTTAGAATAGCCATTCTTCCTGGGGTAAGATGTTATCTAAGTGTTGTTTTAATTTGCATTTCATGGATGGCTAGTGAAGTGGAGCATTTCATCATGTATTTATAAGCTTCTAGTATTTCTTCCTCTGAGAAGTGTGTGCTCATCTTGGATGCCCATTTCTGGACTGGGTCTTTGAATTTTGGGACCTTCGTGTTTTTTAGTTCTTTATAAATTCTAGATAGAAGAACTCTGTCTGGATACATATTAGTTAAAATTTTCAAAACTTGTGGGTTGTCTTTCATTCTGTTGGTAATTTCTTTTGACGTGCAAAAACTTCTTACCCAGAGGAGGTCGCAGTTGTAGATTCTTTCAAGTGTTACACGTGCATTTTAATTTTTGTCCATGAACACTTTGCCTACCCCAATGTCTTCAAGATTTCCTCCTACTTTCTCTTCCAGGAGACTTAGTGTTTCTTTTTTAATATTTAGATCTTTAATCAATTTTGACTTTAGTTTAGTGCATGGTGATTGACCTGGGTCAAGTTTTAGTTTTTGGCATGTAGAGAGCCAGTTTTTCAAGCACCATTTGTTAAGTAGGCTATCTTCCTTCCAATATGAATGTTTGGCCCCTTTGTCAAAGATAAGATGGCTGAGTGACTTTGTATTTGTTTCTGCATCTTCTAATCTATCCCACTGATCCTCAGGTCTATTTTTCCACTATCATGCTGATTTTATCACTGTAGCTTTGTAGTATAATTTTAAGTCAGGAATGGTAATGCTTTGTGCCTTATCTTTGCTGCCCAGGATTGTCATTGCTATACTAGGTTTTTTCTGGTTCCAAATAAATTTTGGAAATGATTTCTCCCAGTCTGTGAGGTATGTTTATGGTATTTTGATTGGAATTGCATTAAATCTGTATAACAATTTTGGGAGTATGGACATCTTCACAATGTTGGTTCTTTCTATCCAGGAGTATCTTTCAATTTTATGAAATCCTCTAGGATGTCTTCTGTCAAAGTACTGTAGCTTTCACTGAATAGATCTTTTACTTCTTTAGTTAGACTAATTCCTAAGTATTCCAGTTTCTGTGGTATGATCTTCAAATTATCCACTGTGTCTGTTTTAATTTCTCACTTTTCATTCCTCATTTCTTGAATTTGAGTTCTTTCTTTCCTCTGCTTGACATTAACTAGGGGGCTTATCAATTTTATTTAATTTTTCAATGAACCAGCTTTTAATTCATTAATTTTTTGTCTCAACTGAATTCACTTCTGCTCTAATATTTATAATTTCCTCCCATCTTTGGGTTTTGGGTTTGGTTTGCTCTTTCTTTTCTAGATAATTGAGGTGCAGGATTAGAGTATTCATTTTTTCCCATTCTGTTTTCATTATACGTGCATTTAGAGCTAATTTTCCTCTAAAAACTGCTTTCATTGCATACCATAAATTCTGGTAAGTTGTGTTGGAATTTTGATTAAATTGTAAATATTGTTTAATTACTTGTTGAATTTCATCTGTAATCCACTAGTTGCTGAGGACGGTGTTGTTTAATCTCCATGTATTTCTGGCATTCTTGTGGTTTCTTTTGTGATTTATTTCTGTTTTCATTGTATTGTGGTCTGAAAATATGCTTGGGATGATTTCTGTTATCTTGAAAATACTTAAGCATGCTCTACGGACTAGCATGTGGTCTATTTTAGAAAATGTCCCACTAAGTCTAATTGTTCAAAGTTCTGGTTCAGATCTGCTACTTCTTTGCTAATTTTTGTCTGGTTTATCTATATTTTTGGGATAAAAGGGTATTAAGGTCTCCTGTTAAGATTGTGGTACTGGATATTAGATTTCCCATATCCATTATAATTTGTCTTATATAGGTGGTTGTTCCCATGTTGGGTGTGTACATATTTATGAATGTTAATTCTTTGCCTTGAATTTTTCATCTAACAAGTATGTAGTGGCCTTCTGTATTTGATTTGATCAATCTTGATTTGAAGTTCACACTATCCGCAAACAGGATTGTTACCTCTACTTCTTTTCTGAAGTGCTGGGACATGTAGTATTGTTTTTATCCTTTAAATTTCAACCTATGAACTTTTTATCATTTAAGTGTGTTTCTTTTATACAGCATATTGTTGGGTTTTGCTTCCTAATCCACTGTGCCTGTCTATTTCTTTTAGCTGGAGAATTAAGTCCATTTACACTGACGGTTATGAGTGAAGTGCATTGACTTATGATTGAAATAATTTTTGCCTATTACTGTTTACCCTTTTTTCTCCTGTGTTTAGTAGTTGCCCTATTTGGTGGGTCCTTTTTATTCTCATTTGTGGAGTTTGGGTCATTTTGAGCCCTCTCTAAAATTTTTTTAGTAGTCTGTGTAGGATTGGCTTTGACATCATGAAATTCTTTTTGTCACGGAGGCATTTCACTTTTCCCTCATACTTGAAAGAGAGTTTTGCAGGGTATAGTAGTTTGGGCTGGAATTTTTTTCATGGAGGACTTGAAGCACTCTGCTCCTTGGTCTTCTTGACTTCATGGTTTGTGAAGAGAAATCTGCCCCTATTCTGATGAGTTTTTCTTTAAATGTGATGTTTCTTTTCTCAAGTGGCCTTTAGTATATTATTCTTCTGCTGGATTTCTGGGATCTTGACTATTTTACGTCTAGCTGTGTTTTTAGTTGAGTGATATTATTTGGAGTTCAGTGTACTTCAGTTACATGAATGCCAATTTTTTCTCATATTTGGAAAGTTTTCTGCTATTACTTCTGCTCATATTCTTTTTATATCATTTGTATTGACTCCTTCTTCCTCTTTGGTGCCTATTAGTTTCACGTTGTTCATCTTTGCATCATTTTGCAGATATCCAATTATTTTTTTTTCCTGCATTTGAGTTGTTTTTAAGAGATCCTTTCTTACCTTTTCACTAGCTGTGACTGTGCCTTCAAGATCTGAAACTACCTTCCCTTTCATTCATATGGTGTTGCCAGTTTGTGATTGAGATTTCATTTTCCTGTATATCTCTTTGAAACTGCTTCATGTGATCTATTTCTTTCCTATATGGTTCATTCAAGGATTTCACCATCTTTCTATTCTCTAATTTTTTATCAGTGTCTTTTTAGAAGCATTTATTAAGTCTTTCATTATGGTTATCCTTTCTTTTTCTATTTCAGATTATTTCTAATCTGATTTCCTCTCTACCTTTTTGCAGTTGTTCCTTTACTTCAGACACTATTAATTCAGAGATGTCCTTTTTGTACTTCAGAAGTTATTTCTGACCTGAGTTCCTCTATACATTTCTGCATTTCTTTCTTTACTTCAGATGCTATTAATTCAGAGATTTCAGCTGTGTGATTTCCATTTTATTTTATGCTAGTGTCTCCTGCATTTGTTCTGGGTGGGCTTGGGGTCTGAGATGCATCTTGCTCCTTTTTTCATTTTGTATAGCACTATCCTCTCACTTTGGTGTAGAACTTTGGTGAAGTTATACTGTTAGCACCTACTGAAATTTGGGTCCAGATCTACCAACTTTGATCTTGTCCAGATGTGCCTGGCTGAGTCTGGCTGCTGTGCTCAGCTTCCTCCTGTTGCAGCTCATGGAAGTGAAACCACTGTGCTCTTCTGACAAGATATTCAGCTCCTGGATTATCTGGGAGAGTCTGACCCCTAGCCTCTCTCCAGGTAATTTTGCTGCAGGGTTAAACAGCAGATGTTGGGACTGGGTTCTGGTCGAGGAAGCAGGTCCAGTGGCGCAGGCTTGCAGGCCTAGAGTTCCTACCTATGCACCTGCTGGTCCAGGGTCTGGGCAGGGAAGAAGTTCTGGTGGCATGAGGGCACAGGCCAAGAGTTCCTTCTTGTGTGTCCATCAGTCCCAGCATCTAGGCGGGAACATGTTCCGGTGGCACAGGAACGCAGGCCAAGCATTCCTACCTGGGCCTGGCGAGATGGCTCAGTGGTCTAAAGCACCTGCTTAGGAAAGCTTCAGCCACTACAGGGACCGTGGTTCAATCCCCGGCACCACATGGTGCACTAGCCCTACCCTGAGGTCAGGCTGAGCTGCCCATAATATTAAAAAAATAAAGAGTTCCTACCTCTGTGCCTGCCAGTCTGGGGTCTCCATCACAATAGTTAATGATACTTTTTTGTATTAATCAAAATACTCTTACTAATTAATGGATATATTCTTTAGATTTGCTTGTTGCAAATCACTCAATGTCTAGTGCTCCTCCTTTGATACATTTGGAAGGAAATCTACAGACAAGTTTAGTTTCATGAACTTAAGAAAAGGCACTTCTAAGATGATCACTCTATCACTGACCAAAAAAGAAAAAACACAGGCTTGCTGGCTATTTAGTCTTTTGTAGTTCCATATGAATTTTGGACATATTAGTTCTATTTCTGTGAAAAAAATGATAGGAATTACATTTAATTTGTAGATTCTTTCATGTAGCTTAGATTTTACAATTATACAAATTCCTCCATCCATGAAATAAGATATATTTCTGTATGCTATACTTGTGTCTTCAATTTCTTTAATATGTTATAGTTTTTAGTGCATATGTTTTTCAACTCCTTAGTTAAATTGACTCCTAATTATTGTATGTTTACTCCTAATTATTGTATGTTTTTGAGGTGCTATTGTAAATAGTATACCTTTCTTAATTTTTTCAGATAGTTTGTTAGTGTATAGAAAAACTAGTGATTTCTGCATATTGACTTTTTTGAGACAGGGTCTCACTTTACAGCTCTGGCTGGCCTTGAACTCAGTAGGTAGCCCTTTCTGGTCTCTAACTCATGATGATCTTCCTGAATCAGCCTCCTGAGTACTGAGATTACAGATGTGTGCCACCAATCTTGGTGCACATATTCATTTTTGTAATGAATAACTTTATTAAATATTTTACAGCTCTAATTTTGTTGAGGAATCTTTAAAGTCACAAATCTGGAAGCACCATAATCCTTGATTTCAAAATATATTGTGGAGTTTTTATAATCAAAGCAGCATGCCAAAAACAGACATATTGACGAATGAAATAGGATAGAAAGTATAGAAATAAACCTCTTGCCTTAGTTACTTTTTACTCATTGCTGGGACAAATATCCAACATTCAAAATGAAGGAAGGAAAGGCTTATTAGCTCACAGTTACTGGAGGTTTCAGTCCATATTTGGCTAGCCCAAGGCTGAATGGAACAGGGCAGAAAGCATCCAGTTCATGATGGTGGAACAGCAACAATCGCAACAGAAGCAACCGACCAACCAGGGGAACAGAGAGCAACAACAGCCTAGTCTGTCTCTCTGTCTCTCTTTATATTACATTCAGGCTCTCCACCTCAGCCTATCTGCCTTAGGCTACACCCATAATCCCAGAAGTACTTAAAACACATAATCCCAGGGATCATGGATCAAGTCTCAAACTCTAGATCAGTACTAAAACACATAATCCCAGTGACTCATGAGTCAAATCTCAACCTATAGAAGCCCCCACTCTATGACTGCATGTGGCTTTGGGGGGACAACTAGACATAAACCATAATACCTCCTAACTTATGATGAATTAATATCCAGCAAAGTTCCCAAAAAACACATAATGGGAAAAGGATCAACTTTTCAATAAATAATGCTATGAAAGCTGCATGTTCACATGTAAAAGAATGGAATTGTATACCATTTCACCCTAAATCAACTCAAAATAGATTAAAAAATTTATATTTAAGACCAAAAAATTATAGTTGCTAGAGATTCCTAAAATGCAAGTGATAGCATGTTTTTTAAAAGGCAAATTGAATTGCATCATCCCCAAGTGCTTCTGCACAGTATAGAAAGCAAGTTAACAGCATGAAGAAACAACCCAATGGTTGGGAGAAAATATTTTCAAATGATGCATCTGATAAGCAGGTAATAGGAAAAATGCATAAGGAAATCCAAAAACTAAATAGCAAGAACACATCATGATTAAAAGTTAGGAAAAATCCTTCTAAACAGACATTTCTCAAATAGACACAAATTTCCAGAAGATATGTTTGAAAATATTAAACATTGCTAATTATTATAAAAATGAAAATTCAAATCACAATGCACAACTTTATACGGTTAGGACGGCTGTCATGAAGAAGACCAGTGTGCTGGGCTTATGATACAAGGCCTGCAATCTCATCTTTTTAAGAGGCTGAGACAGAGGGACGGAACTTCAAGGCTGGTTTGCACAAATTAGTGAGGCCCTGCCTCAAAATAAAAAAGTAAAAAGGGCTGGCTATGTGCTGGAAATGTATTTCAGTAGCAAGCAGAGCACTTGCCTAGCAGGTACAAAGCTCTGGGTTCAATTTCTAAGGCCACCAAAAGAAAACACAAAAGGGTACAAAAAGGTCTGGCATTAAACCTCAGTGGCAAAAGGCTCACTAGGAGCCACAAAGCCTGGGCTTAACCAGGACTAGAGAGAGAAATAAGGGTCAGATGATATTGGTGAGGATGTGGACATAAAAGAATATTTGTATGCTGTTGTATAAACTAGTTCAGCCACTGAGGAAACTGGAGGCTCCTCAAGAAACCAAAATGGGAGAGACCATAAGGTACAGAAATCATACTCCTAGGTATACATCCAAAAGAATTGAAATCAGTATATCAAAGAGAGCTACAAGCTCCTAAATTGACTTCAGCATTACGCAGAAAAGCGAAGTCACAGAATCAATATGTGTCCTTCAATGGATGAACAGACACGGTGTCTATGCAAAACATAATCCTGTGCAGCGGCCAAAAGTAAGAAAATTCTGTTGTTTGTCAAGACATGAATTCAACTAGAGGACACTGTGTTAAATGAAATAATCTGGGCACAGAAAGACAGATACCATAAGATTTCTCTTGTATGTGCAATCAAAAAAGTTTATTTTGTAGAAACAGAGAGACAAATGGTACATACTAGAGGCTGAGTAGGAAAGAGAAAGATGAGGAAGGGAACATATTGATCGAAAAGAAGAGTCTCTGTTAGACTGGAGGAAAAAAATTTATTGCTCCATTGTACTGCAGGATAACCATTATGAACAGTAATGTATACAAAGAGGACCAAGATCGTGGAGTGTAAGCAGCCCAGAAAGGCTCTCTGATAGGTGCCATTCAGATGATGAATAAAGTAGTGTGGGGAAGACAAGGAGTGTGGGTCCCCTGGACCCAGGAAGGATGTAAGAGTGAATTGAAGCCCATGGAGAGAGTGAAGAGAAATTTCCATGAAGAAAAATGTAGCCAGCAGCGTCTTCTCCCTGAGACGGGATTCATTTTGTGAAAGTAGAGATTCAAACCTCCAACACACAGTGACAACTGGTGACCATGCAGACCTCCACAGAGAGATGTGGCAGCGGGGGACAGGGGGAGGGAAACAACAGATGTGAAGGACCACATTGGCTGGCACTGAGTACAGGGGCTCCACTGTCTCAGGCAGGGGAATGATTGACTGGGTATCTCTCACCCAGAGAGGGGCTAGCTGAGCTCAGAACTTGGGTGGCTGCTGGCTCCATTCAGGGGCTCCCAGCAGGGCTGAGGCCTGCAGAAGGTGGGTGGATGGCTGCAGGCCAAATGAGTCTATATTGGCCGGAAGGTTCAGGCTTGGTAAGGTTATCCACTACCCAGCAAAAAAGCTACTGCTGCCTGCTGGAATAAATCAATACAGATTTGGACTCTGTCTCCACATGTTGTCTACTAGTGACAGAAAACACAAACCAGGAATGAGCTTTGTCTTTTTCTCTCTCTCTCAATTTTTGTTGTTGTTATGGTGGTAGCAATGGTATTGCTTTTGTTCTTTATTTTCTGTTTTTGTTTTTTTCTCTCTCTGTCTTTCATTGTCTGATCTTGTTTTTACACGAGTGTGAATATGGTTCCTATTTTCTTTCTGGTCATTGATCTGTTCTTCTTTATATTTCTTCCTTCTCTCCTTCTCTCTAGACTTCTGCACCAGTTTCCCAAAGTTACTGAGGTCCCCCTTAGTCTTCCAGCCTTACCTCTAATTGCTTCCTCTTCCTCCACTCTATTTTTTCCCTAACTCATTTTGAATTTTAACCCCTGAAGGCAATACTGATGTATTGAGGACTTATATATTGCATACAATTTTGTGGTTTGTTTGAATTTTGTTATATACCCACAAATTTAGTTTATATAGTTAAAGGTGGAAAACTAATGGTTAGCTCATTTTGTCATTTTCTAAGCTGTGTTTGATACTGTTGTTATTCCTGATGGTATCACTATATCACTATAGCTAAAAGTGATATAATTTTTCTAAACAATTGTTCTTCCTAGTATTTCAAGACTGAAATTGATGAAAATACTGTAACACAGCAACAAAGAGCCGGGGTCCAACAAACAGCAAATTCTCATTCACAGAAAAGTGAATAAACAGGATTTTGCAAAAGACTCAAAACCAAAAAATCACCTACATCTGGAAGATAACTCAGAGAAGTCATTTCCTAAGAGTTCTAAATACTAGCAATAAAGTAACCCACCACGAGCAATTTACAAGAATCACCACAGGAATTAGACTAAAAGAAAATTGGAAGACAATTAAATAAGATGCAATCCCAAACATCCAGGTCACCAAAGGCAAAGATCAGAGGACAATGACATAAGACAACCCAAAATTCACCCATGTGGCCTCTATGAAGTGGGCACAATGAAGCAATAGAATGTGGCTCTAGAAAAAAATCAAACCAGAAATAATTTCTCAGATAACTGCAGAGGTGGTGTCCACAGTGAAAACCATATTTAGTTACCCTATAATAGACACAGACAAAAAATATAAGAGCTTAAGAAAAGTATGGGAGCCATGAACGCTCAGCATAGGAAAGAAGTGGAATCCATAAAGCTAGTTCAAGTGGGATGCTAGGAGAATAAAAATTCCATTGAAAGTATTTGCAGCAGATTAAGTCAATGTGAGAACAGGATCTCAAACACAGAAAACAGGCTTCAAGTTAGTGATTATGAAAAGAAAGAGTTCTTAGAAATAGCAAGTGACTATGAGTAACCAGTATAACATTTTCTAGATGGGGCAAAGAAAAATAATTAAAGATTGATTGGAGTCAGTGAAAAACAGGAGACAGGACAAATGATATTTTAAAGAAAACTGTTTACAGATGTTATGGCAGAAAACTTTCCTGGTAGAGACAAAAATTGACATATCAATAGTAAGACATACAGAGCTCTAGCCATATCAAAAGAAATCCACAGCATGCATATCATAATTAGGATGACAGAAATTCAACACAAGAATAGAATCTTAAAAGCTTTTAGGGGAAAGAAACAAAGCACCTTTATTGGGAAAAAAAAAATCACCTTTATTGGAAAATTCATCAGGATCACAGCTGATTTCTCAGCACAATCCCTAAAGTCAAGCATAGCTTGGAGTGAAGTATTTCCCACTCTAAAGGAAGTCTTAAACTCAATTTGGCGAACTCCACAAGCTATCTTTCTAAATTGATAGATAAGGGCCAGCCCAGATGGCTTAGTGGAGTAAAGCACCATCTTAGACAGTCACAGGGGCTGAAGGTTCAACGGCCTGCCATGCCGACCACACCTCCGGGGAGTGCTGAGATGTCGATTGAGACTGGGCATGATGGCATGTGCCTGCAATCCCAGCACTTGGGAAGCTGAAAACAGAATTACCACAAGTCAGATCTGCACAGTAAGACTCCGTAGACCCTGCACTAAATACAAAAACAAAACAAAACTGATGAATAAATAAGATGCTTTAAAGTCAAAGAACATTTGAGGAAATGTATGACCACAAACCAGCACTCTAAAATGTCTTAAAGCACATTCTAGAAAGAAATAACAAGGTCTACAACTCCATAACCCTCAACAGAAGTAATCCACCAGGCAAGGAAAATAAAGGCATAAACTGGAAGAAGGGATCAAGAAGCAAGATCCCCCAAAAAAGAAGATCCAACAATATGCTACATATAGGAAACACACTTAACTCACACAGAAATTCATAGACTGGACATCAAAGAGTGGAGAACAGGGCCAGCCAAATAGCTCAGTGGATTGAAGCACCTGCTTAGGCAGACGTGGCCAGAGTTTGATTCCTGGCATGCTGTGTCAGCTTCATCCCTGGGGTGCACTGAGACAGCGATTGAGACTGGGAGTGGTGGTATGCACCTGTAATCCCAATACTTGGGAAGCTGGAAACAGGAGAATCACTATGAGCCTGATCTATGTAGTGAAACCCTGTACTAAAATATATAAAAATAAAAAAGTACAAATCAGTTAGACAAAAAAGTCAAAAAAAAATATTAGAACTAGTCCAGTCACGGTGGTGCAAGCCTATAATCCTAGCACTAGGGAGGTAGAAATCCTGAGGATCACTACAAGTCTGAGCTGTGTAGTGAGACCCTACACACACACACACACACACACACACACACACACACATGCACGCATGCATACAATTAGAACTCAACCAAACTTTTGAACAAATGGACTTAGTAGGTGTCTATAGAGTGTTCTACTGCACAATATCACAGTCCACACTGTTCTCAGTTGCACACAGGACATTCTCCAAAATAGGCTACATACTAGATCACATCACAGAATATGTTTAAGTAAATGCAAAGAGCTGAAAATTATTCCATGCATATTATCCAACTATAGTGCAATAAATTTAGAAATCAATGGCAAAGCAAATCACAAAAACCCCATTAACACATGGAAATTAAATAGCATCCCCCTAAAGAACCAATGGGTGACAGATGAAATTAAATAAGAATTTATACAGCTTTTACCATTTCTTTTTCAGTTCCTGGTCATAAATTCTAGTTATTTTAATTTTTTATTTTTTAAAGAATAAAAATAGTAATAGAAAAAACAACATAATGACACAAAATTTCACTAAACTAAGTAATAGGAATTCAATGATAATGACAATATAATGTATTGGAACTTATCAGACATGATGAAAGCAGCCATAAGAGGGCCATTTATATCAGTGAATACCTGTATCAGGAAAACAGAGCAAGCCCAACAACAACTGGTGAACCTCAAATACCTAATAAAATATGGAGATAAAACATAACAGGGTAGCTCTTTCTGGGAAACACCAAGTGGCGGATGATGCTGGTGCAGCGGGAGGGGCCAGAGGCCCCGGGGGGCTCAGGCATGGAAGGCCGCAGCAGCAGCTTTCGCGGAGGCTTCTGCAGTGGCCTTTGAGGGCGCAGGCAAGACAGGACAAAGAGTGGATTCCTGTCACCAAACTGGGCTGGCTGATCAAAGACATGAAGATCAAGTCCCTGGAGGAAATTTATCTCTTCTCCTTACCTATCAAGGAGTCTGAGATTATTGACTTCTTCCTGGGCACATCCCTCAAGGATGAGGTCCTAAAGATCATGCCTGTGCAGAAGCAAACTCATGCTGGCCAGAGGACCAGGTTCAAGGCATTTGTCGCCATTGGAGACTACAACGGTCATGTTGGCCTGGGTGTGAATTGTTCCAAGGAAGTAGTCACTGCCATTCGTGGGGCCATCATCCTGGCCAAGCTCTCCATTGTTGCTGTGAGGAGAGGCTACTGGGGAAACAAGATTGGCAAGCCCCACACTGTTCCTTGCAAGGTGACTGGCTGCTGTGGCTCTGTGTTGGTGCG
>PVJA010001493.1:76290-125760 GCA_004027025.1 Myocastor coypus | reverse complement strand
AGCTCACTTTTGTAGCCCAGGCTGGTCTCGAACTCGCACCAATCCTCCTGCCTCAGCCTCCCGAGTGCTGGGATTACAGGCGTGAGCCACCACGCCCGGCCATTGTTGAAATTTAAATGCCAGTCTTAACCACAATTCTATAGACAAGAGTTTTATATAGAACTGCAGAATTATTAAACAGTTAATAACTATTGGCTGTAGAATTTTTGTTTTATATTTTAAGTTTTGTAGTCCATCAATCTAAAATATCAGCATATGTCTGTTTTCATTTTTATGCAGAGAGTCTTGGGATTTTGAAAGACTACCCTCACTCAGCTTTCACTTTGGAAAAGAAAGTCATCAAAACAGAGCCTGAGGACTCA
Organism: Myocastor coypus; assembly: GCA_004027025.1. NCBI lineage: Eukaryota > Metazoa > Chordata > Mammalia > Rodentia > Myocastoridae > Myocastor > Myocastor coypus. The sequence goes on along the minus strand of PVJA010001493.1, from coordinate 125,398 downwards.
AGATAGCTGTGTTCCTACACTGTTCTCTGGAAATGGCGTCAAATTTAAGGATAATGCTCCATCGTAGAAATAAGCCTTAATAACCAATGTTGCCTCATTCAGCTCAAACAGATTTCATAGCCAAAGCATAAGGACTTACTCATTAGTCTGTGGAAACCAGGAAGACAAATAGCAGCTACAAGAGAGAATTAAGAGAGTGCTGCAGCCTGTAACAAATACTGATCCATTCACATTCCTGTGTAAGTCGCTCTGTGTGGAAAGGCTTACAAGTTAATATTGTAAGCATTATTTAAGAATGTAAAATGTATTTGTGTAATTTATAAACATAAAATCTAGATGTCCAGACCTGTTTGGTCGGTCTAATAGGTGTGGATATAGTTTATTTTACTTGAAATTTTTGTTGTCTACTTTAAGTGTACTTAGCGTAAATATTATTATACATCAGAGTTTAGAATCTTTGCAGTCAGAAAAGAAAGTTTAAGTGATGTGGTTATTGGAAAGGTTGCAATGAATAGAAAAATATTCAATTTAAGATAAGGAAAATGTTTGGTGTTTAATATTTGATAAAGCTGATTTTGTTTAATAGGAAATGTGTGGCATTTGTTTAGTAATGTAGTTTTCACTGGTTTAATCAGTGCACATTTATACAATGTTGAAGGAAAGTTAAAATGAATAGAATAGAAAATGTATCATACTTAGTTGACCCAGATTGGACTCTGTACTAGCTGCTTCTGGTGCAACAAAGAGAAGGCTACTACTTGGACAGATAACTTGAAACAAAAGCCTCGATTTAATGTTGATATTTCAGAATGTGCTAAATAGATTAAGGCATAGTACATTAACTTTAAATGTGACAAAGACAGTAACTTAATGAAGCTATAAGAGATTCTGTGTTCTTTATCCAGAAGTCCTTCTGCCTGTACAGGAGCCACAGAGACACAGTGGCTCTTGCAGGGCTGTCCACTGCCAGGACGTCATAGGTGTGCACTTCCCCTTGTCTGTGTGGCAGACATGGTTCCATGGAACTTCAGTTAACAGCAGTGACTCAGTATTTATTTACAATTTCATTTTTGTATACCTCCCAGGTTTTTGAATGTTTTTTCTGCAAAATGTATTCAATTTGGCAGTATGTTTTAAATTTCTCCTTTCAATTAGTGAACTATATGCATATATATATATATATATATATATATATATATATATATATACATGTGTGTGTATATATATATATATATATGTGAAGATATAGATAAATGTTAATATACTGACATAATTATGAGAATTTCACATTTGAGTTCATAGCGGTACAAAAAAAATCCAATATCTAAACCAGTTGTTGCCAAGAAGGGTGTATTGACAAAAATGTACATCTGTCTTTAGTTCTGCTTCAGATCATAACTAAGTCATAATGTGTTGTATTGAAACCCATCAACCCACTGTTAAATGTCTGCACTGTAGTCTCTGGTCACTGTCACATATATACTTGCATTTTCATTTTGATACATAGGAGAGCTTTACAGTAGAAACCCCGGTAAACAACTTTTATACTATTAAAAGGCGTTTCTCCTTTACTGAATGTTTTAATTGTACCATAGCATTTCGCTCACTGAAAAGTTTCTTGTGACCCTGCGACTTTGTTGCTAGCTTAAAGTTGATTATTGTGGCTGTATCATTCACTGTGTGTAAAGTGTAGTATGCGTACGATTTAAATAGAATGTTCAGTTTTTAATATTAGCCATAGCACTGGTTAGTATCTCAGTAGTTTCATGAAACGTTTTCTGTATTCTAATCTATTTTGAGAAATTTTGTGGTCTTTTTTTTAATTGTGTCTTATAGTTCAAGTTTGTAGATTTTAATAAGAAACAGTTTTTAAAGATGCAATAAACTTTCAACTGCTATTTATCCATCTGTCGTGGACCCACAAACTGCATCTTTAAGTCGTAAATAAGTTTCCTTAAGTATCATACTTCTCTGATCTTTCAAGCTTAGTGATGAGGAAGCACAAGAAAAATTTCAGTAGAATAGTTTTTATTTTGTAAACACTAATGTATTAAACTTGCTATACATTAAAGCAAATAATATATATTTTTATTTGAAATGTATATATGAATTGGATGCTATAACTAGTTGATGTTTTTCATTGTGTTAGAGGTATTTTCACTAAACAAAGTCAATTGGTTACCTCAGTATTACAGCCAATATAGTCCCAGGGACCATTTCCCCAAGTCTGTTATACTTTATTGTGTGAAGTCTGCATTTTTGTGACTCTCAAAGCTGTTGGTGAGGTGGGATTAGTGCACTTGCTTTCTGTGGCAATAAAGATTTTCTTTGCCTCACACATTTATGTTGATAGCACTTTCTGCAGTGGCTTTCCACAGTGGACGATAGCAGCTTACTCTCTGCCTTCTTCTGTATTTGTTTGGGCTGGGAATGAGTGTCGGCACAGGAGCTTATGTCTAACTTGTGACTAAAGATGACTGTGAGCACACTTCCTATCTGAAGTTACTTGGCAAGTGGTCCTTACTTAGCTGTTTGATTTTCTAGAGAGAAGTTAGCTTGTATTGTTTGAATTTACTTGAAATTTTTAAAGACATATTGAAAAGTCTCCACTGTTTCTAACAAAATAAATAGAAGGAACATTAACATTTAACATTCATATGTGTCTCGGTTACTTTTCACTCATTGCTGTGGCAAAATGCCTGATACCCAAAATTAAGGAAGGAAAGGTTTATTTAGCTCACAGTTAGTGGAAGTTTCGGGCCATTCTCAGCTGGCTCCAAAGCAGAGAGGCGCATGGCAGAGGGCAGCTGTTCATGGCCATGGCAAACAGCAAAGACCAAAGGGAAGAGGAGTGGCCACTGCTTCTAGCAAGTCTCTCCCACCTCCTTACATTGTAAGCAGGCTGTCCTGGGTGGGGAGGGGGGTGTAGAACTCACACAGTATCCATGCCTTCCTCTTGCACAGGATGAGGATGTTTACAAAAGCCCTGGCTCCTGCTGAGTCACTTAATTAAATTTAAACTACTCAAGTTGACATGGTATATCAACCAGTGCAATACCATATCTGTAGATGTGTGTTCTCATTCAGCCTCAGTATTACAGGGCAGGATAGGAGAAAAGTACAAAAATGTAAGCTCTTTGTGAACTCAGGGGTCAAGTTGGTCTATATAAAATGCAACCTTTAGTGGTACAAAATCAGGACAAGTAGGGACTGGCATCTGAGTGCATACTGTGTGTGCCCTGTGGTCTTCGTGTGAGGGCACTTCACAGGGAGGGGAAGCCCATTTTGAGCTGGTGTACTATATGTTGCTTTGAGCCTACCTTTTCTTTAGAAAGATTTTTTTCCTATGTCCTTAGTTAATAAAACAACTTAGGTAGAAGCTATAGAGTTGGATGATTATGAGGCTCCTAGCACCTGCTGTAGTGTACTATAGTAGACAATATCAAAGGTTCTTGACTAGTGTGTTTGCGAGTTACTAAACATATGGTTGGTTCCCTCACTCTACTAGTCAGATGCTCATGGATTATTGACGAGACACTAATTTTGCCTGCACTTCCACTTCACATTGCATTGAGTCTTCAAAAGGTTAAGTTAATGAAACCAAGAGAGCTGCCTCATCTAGGAATTCAAGAGTAAATGGCAGAAGTTAGAACTGAGTGCGCATTTTGTGTTTGGAGCAGCTTGAAATATTTATCTAAAGATGATAGTTTATGCTTAACTAAAAACCACCTACCTGATAGAGTAGCTATACCAGTAGTATTTCAGACAGTCTAAGCTAGCTTGTTGTCTGCGAGCTTCTCACAAATAAAATTCAAAAGTGGGCCTCCAAAGTTAATAAAATGATGCTCCAATGCCTTGACATTTTTATTGGAGACACATATTAATCTCAAAAACCTTAATGTAAGCTGGGCATGGTGGCGCACACCTGTAATCCCAGCTCTCAGGAGGCTGAGGCAGGAGGATTGGTGAGAGTTCGAGACCAGCCTGGGCTACAAAACTGAGCTCAAGGCCAGCCTGAACTGTACGGCAAGACCCTGTCTCAAAAAAAAAAAAAAAAAAAAAAAAACCTTAATGTAAACTACAGCGTCCCTTTAAAGACTTCTTTTTTTTTTTTTAGCACAGGGTCTCACTACACAGATCAGACTCATAGTGATCCTCCTGTTTTCAGCCTCCCAAGCACTAGGACCACAGGCCAGCATCAAGTCACCCAGATTCAATCACTTGTCACAGCATGCCTCTGGGGCAGGGCTGGCATGGCCCAGCCTGTGCATCTGCCTAAGCAGTAAGATAATTTTTATCTTCATAGAAATGAAAACTATTAAATGCAGGAGATAGGTATTTTCTGAGTATTCAGTAGTTAAATCTATAAAATTACCAAGCCTGATGATATATGACTGTAGTCCCAGCACTTGGGATGCTGAGGCAGGAGAATTGCTGTCAATTGCAAGCCAGCATGAGCTACATAATGAATTCAAAACCAGGCTAAAGTACATAGAAAAACTTATCTCTCCCTCTCTCTCTCTTTCTCTCTCTCTCTCTCTCTCTCTCTCTCTCTCTCTCTCTCTCTCTCTCTCTCTCTCTCACACACACACACACACACACACACACACACACACACACACACAAGTTAAATTTATTCTCTGGCTTTTGTTTCTATTGACCTATGAAAATGGAATTTTAAAAAAGGTTTTATTCAGTCCAGAATGAAGTTCATAACTCATTAAATTTCCAGCCTCAAAAAGAAAAATCAGATTGCTTTTACTGTGTATAAAGTTTTAGCAAATTTTAGCAATTTTTTTTTTTTTTTTTATGTTAGAGGGTCTCACTATGCTTCTCAGACTCAGAGTAATCCTATCTTCAGCCTCCCTAAGTGCTGGGATTACAGGTGTGTGCCACACGCCCAATCTAACAATCATTTTTTAAAAAATAACTATGAATAATGATTGGTTCTCTCACAGAATTGATTCCTTTGGGCCCTTCATGCTTTCATATTCTTCCTATCCATTAGGGTCACACAGTGGTGAAGTATTTAGACAACATCATGTTATATTTTGGGTCTCCCAGCCATGTCACATTTTCTAGTCACAATTTCCATGATTATTATTCTGACAGCAAAGGGATTGTATTCTAAAGGATCCCCCTTTAGAATACAAAGGGATTGTATTCTAAAGGATCCCCCTTTAGAATACAATGGTAATTTAATGGTAAAGGCCTGGTTCTACCAGTTTGGCTTCAACCAAAAGAAATTTTCATGACATTTTTATAACAATTGGATAGGACCTTCAAGGAACACCAGGAATGAATGTCAAAACACTAATTTTAGTTTTTAGTTCAGAGTGCATATGAGATGTTTATAGTCAGTTTACATTCTCTTGTAAATTTTAAAATATTTCTTTGACAAATTGAGTATGTTCCAGGGCACAAGATTGGATATAGGTATGCATTGTGTATACTGGTTACCACAAATTGAGGTACTTCATTGAGAAATTGCCTCCTAATTTTGGTTGACTTCATCGTTAATGCACCTTAATTACTTGCTTCATTAAGCTCTCAGGAAGGTATTTAAGGTACTCTCCTTACAGCATAGTTCTATACTGGTGTAAATTGAAAAAAATCTAAAGAGCTATAATGACAAAATTCCAGAATGTTTTTCTTCACAGTTGTTATATACTTAAGCTTGCCATTGTACCATCTCATAATCTCAAGACTTAGAATTAGTTGAATTCTGCCATCAAAATGTGTCACAAAATGCAGGGTAAGTTATATCATTGCTTTCAGATGGCCATGCCATCTGTATATTAACAACCATAAACTCACAGATTTTCTCCCATCAACTTAGGAAGCGGGGAAAATTTTTGAGTGTCCTAATAGCCTAAACAGTATGGTAATCAGGCTGGTTTTGCTGTGGGTTAGCACAGTGATGGTATAAATTAGAATGTGCTTTGTATTTACACATTCTGAAACCTTATGAGTCATCTTAGCATTAAAAATTTGCACCTCATAAATTTGTTTAAAGTACTGTGTTCAACGCCCACACACAATCCTGAGCAAGCAAGGCCATTGTCTTAGAACTCTCACAGGCACCCAGTATTGGCAGGTCACTTAGGCTTGAATATGTAGGAAGATATTGCAGTAGTGCATACGTAGGTGGAATCTTACCGGTAACTGGCTCAGCAGCAGCATTTTGCAATCATCTGCGACTGCGGTGTTCAAGTGTGAACTGTTAAACTGACTTCTGGGGTCTCGCTCCATACCTGCTGTTATGCTTCCCAGAAAACAGAAGATTGCTTTGGTAGTGTGTTCTCACACTATAAGCTGTGTAGAGCCTCGTTATTTTAGGTAGTGTTTCTCCCCCAAATACATGCCACCCTTGCATTCCTAACAACAAGGAAGGAGATTTTCCATGCAGTTAAAGTTGGCTCATTCTTTTCCATTCTGAATTCAGTCGAGTTTCTATCATTTGATGATGCCCATGTGTTGTCTGAATTTTTTGTGTAAACTAGCTCTCAAATTGCACCATTTCTTTCCTTTTTTTTTTTTTTTAACTGACTAACAAAGCAGTGTGTATAGTAAAATAGGTACATCACAAGTATAGTTAAGTACCTAACTCCCATTCTTAAACCACAGTTTCTACTTACAGTTGAGATAATTGGAGGTTACCTAATTTTATTCAAAGAACAATATTAAATACATTTAATATTTACAAGTGAGAAAAGAATCCCATTTCCCAAGATTTTAAGAATGTATATGATATTTGGATTGTAGGAGATAAGTCACTTCTTTCTGTGGTCCTTTATTAAAATAGAGGAACTTGTTCTGTCTTGGAAAGCAGATGATCCAAGACTTAACAGTCCTAACCCACTAGTAGCTGCAGGAGTGCCCTTTACCACAGCAACATTTCCTGCTACAAAGCAACAAGTTTACTCTTAATCCTCTGCAGCATCTAGAGGTGAGCTCACCCCTATTTGGTAGGTAAGAGCATGGACATCTCTAGAGATCACGGATGGTTATTACACTACGAGTGAGTGGGAATTTGCACTGGTCCGCCTGTCAGATGCCAGAATCCATTTGCACCCTCCCCCACCAGGTAGCCTTTCAACTACATGGGTTCTTAGCAGGCTGACATTTTGCTCCTACAGGAAGCGCTTATACAAATTTGCACCACACAGGTGGAAATAACTAGAGCACATGTGAAGGTGATTGTGTTGATAACAGTATTGATGACCTGCTCAATTATTAGTGGTCTAGGTGCAGGCAAAGGCTCCCTGAAGAGAGGAAGTATCGAGCCAATGTGAAGGCCTGGATTGGAAGAAGTGAGAGTATCACCCGTGTTGGACTGGCAGGTTGAAATGGCCGATGTGTGGGAGAAGTGATCAGAAAAATGAATGGGCCGGGGCAGAAAATTCAAATACAAAGTTAATTAGAGATGAAACATGTACTAAATTAAATCCTTGGCAACTACAGTTTTTATTTAACTTGAAGGCAGAAGTGTTGTGGAGGGGAGTAAAACAATACTGATCCAAATTCTGTCCTTCACATAAGGTGTTCCACAAACCCCACAGAATTGGTTCTGCCTGGGCAGGAGTGACAGAAAGGCTTACAGTTGTTGAACTTTCAGGACATCACGCCACACTTGAGTTAAGATCAAGAGGAAATAGAGTGACGAACCTGTAGTTAATTTAGCAGTTGATTGAGCACACATTTGTGAGGCCAGCTGCCTAAAACTAGCCAGGTGCAATGTAAGAAATGGCAGATACCAAGATCTTAAGACAGCATCTTGGCGCTTGAGGGGCACTCACTGTATTGTAGAAGATGGCGAGTGACCCAGTGGCAAGACTGTGTGGATTCAGTGTCAAGCTCCTAAGAAAGGAGTATACCGACTGTATTGGTCAGTGTTTTACTTGGAGGAACAGAACAGATAAAATAATAAGGAAGGAATATTAACACAATATATAATCTATAAGGAATTATAAGATTGACTTACAATAGTCACAGAGTCAGATGAGAAAGCGTGCAGAGTGTCTGCACAGTCCGGACTGAAGAATTCAGTCCCGAGGCCTGGACTTCACTGCAGCACTCCGTGTCTCTATCTGTCGGCTGATGAGTCTCGATGGAAGACTGAAGTGTCTGTAACGGATGCTGACGAGTCTGCGATGGATGGTGAAAGATCCAAGCTGGAGGCTGAAGAGTCTGTGCTACAGGCCAGATGATGAAATCCAGGCTGAATGCAAAGACTGAAGCTTCTCTGACAAAGTGAAGTCTTGGCTCCTTCCTCAGACCTTTAAAAAGTCTCTTTGTGCTCAGTCATTCTGAAGTGGGCCCATTGTGCCCTAGTGTGAAACCAATCATACCCCAGGACGGGCCCTTGATCCTGCTCTAGGGAGGAACCGACCATATCCTAGGCAGGCTGGTCATGCTCCAGGGAGGAACCAATTGTACTCCAGGGCGGGGCTCCCACCAACAGGGAACCAGCCACTGAGTCATCCAGCCAAGTTGACACAAAATTGGATGAAAATTATCCATGACTCTGACCCTTGCAAAAGAGGACTGCAACAACACATTCTGAAAGAGAATTTAGGAAAGAATTGATGGTCAGTATTTTGAGATGGCTCTGTTTTGAGTTTTTTGAACTAAGTGAGCACAGCTGCCTTCAGGCAGAAAGAAATAATGGGCAAAAGAATGCCCAAGATCCAAGCTGCAGTTGAGAATTTTTGAAATTTTGAAGTCATTCTAAAGAGCATCAAAAGCCAAATTACTTATTGACAAACTGATAAGCCCTAAGTAAACCATATCGAATACTGAGATTAAGGGTTGAGGTAGATTGTATGTGTGCTGTGTAACAGGGTGGGGAGGAGTCAGCCAGTCTGAAAAGGACATGGGTTTCAAATGATGGTTCATTTTACCTTCACTTGCATCTCCAAAATTCTCCCACAAACTTAATTGCAAAGCAGAAAAGTTAATTTTAAACTACTCTCCTGCACTGAATGAAGTATAGTAAAGACAACACCTTTATACTGCAGCTCACAGGCTGATTATCATAGTTGTGATCTAACTAAGCCTGTATAACAAATCAGCACATTTGGCATCATCCTCATTCTGAAAGGGAAAAGAGTACTGGAAAACTGAGGAACTCACAGAGACCTAAAGAAGAGACTAGTTTCCGTGTGACGTATTGCTGCTGTCTGTAACGAGGAAGGAAAATCAAACTGCACTTAAGATTCAAGTTGCGGGCCCGGCGGGTTGGCTCAGTGGTCTAAAGCGCCTGCTTGGGAAAGCTTGGGCGGCTTCAGAGACCGCGGTTCGATCCCCGGCACCACATGCAGCGCCAGCCCTGCCCTGAGTGCAGGCTGAGCCGGCCATAAAAATGAGTGAATAAACAACAAAAGTTCTGAAACAATAAAAAAAAAAAAAAAATTTAAAAAGCAAGAAAAAATAAATAAATTAATTAAAAAAAAAAAAAGATTCAAGTTGCCTCTAGTAGCTTCATGTGGGTGGCCAGAGTGAGGGTGCAGGGACAGGTGTGCCAGAGTTGAGACAGGTAATGGGGCTTGAGAGAAATTTAGAATCAGATGCACACATTGTTCATTTCGGGTTGTTTGTTTGGTGGTACCAGGCATTGAACTCAGGATCTTGTGCTTGCCAGGCATGTACTTATTGCACTGAGCTATGTCCCCAGCCCTTCTCTATCTGTTTCTTAAATTTGGATTTTTTTTTTTCAATACTGGGGATCCCTTATTTTATTTTATTTTGGTACCAGGAATCAAACTCACAACCTCACAGTTGTCAGGCAGGTGCCTTGCCACTGCGCTAAATCCCCAGTGGAATTTTTTTCCCAAACCAAACTATCCATCTTTATTAAAGATATTTTTCATGAAAAATCATGGTATTTCAGGCAAGACATGGGCACACAATGTTTAACAGTAAAAAGTTAACTCTCAAACCCCCTTGGATGGACTACCAAAAATCTGAACGGCACTATAAGCTACAATAAAGTCTGCTCTGAGGCTCTGAAGTAGGGAAAGTTTAGAGTGAGGGTTGACATTTCACATTTAGCATGTTGTTTAACAACTTTTCACACCCTGACTTTCAGGAAATGAAAATGGCAAAATTTTCAATCTGAAGATCCACAATCTAGGAAAGAAATAAGTTGCTCTTGTGGGACCCCATCTCACCGTTACATCCGGCAAGTCCAGACTGCCTGACACTCTGCTGACATGACCTTTGGGAATCAGATCCCAATAGGTCTCTGGCCTTAAGGGAGTTAAGCCTATGCTGATGGCAGAGGAAAGGAGGACATAAAATGAACTAGGAGCTGTCCCATACCACAAGGCATTTATGCCAAGGTGGCCACATGTGTCAACCTCAGGGAATCCCTCCTGGGAGCCAAGAGGAAGTTTCTCAAAACCAGTAGGGAAAGATGCCTTCCCATCAGTCCAGCTTTGAAGACACTGTACTACTGACATATGCTCCTTCTCCTAAAACAACAATGAAGTGCCCTGTGTGCTACAACATAGCTTAAAAAGCAAAGTAAAACAATTCATTTTGATAAAACTTGATAAACAGTATTTCATATCATAACATCACTAGAAGTACACAGTTATCAAAACTGCACACACACACTTCACTTGGCATCTCCAGCCCCTTCAGCTTTCTGTGCCTGCTCTGTTCTGGCATCGCCATGTTCTGCAGCGCTATTTCCATCCTTGCTGGCATCAGCTTTCCCCTTTTCCCCTTTGGGTACCTTCTCTCCCTTCTTTGCAGGGGCCTTCTTAGGCTTGGGCTCAGGCTTTGGCGGAGCTGGTTTAGCGGACAGCCTTGCAGAGCTTCTGTGGTTCATCTTTCAGCTGGGCTTTGCCACCTTTCGCATCCTCTTCAGTACCCCTTCAGCCTCTGTCTTGGGCATTTTGTGATGGTGGTGGTGGGTCACAGGTGACACACGAGATACAATGGTGCACAGCTTTGGGGGGCCTGGGGGGCCTCCCTTCTTAATACCGCTCCTTTATTAAATAATTTACATTTTATTCCCTTTTTTTGATTTTTGATACAGGGTCTTGCTACAAAGCTCAGACTTGTGATCCTCCTATCTCAGTCTCTCTGGGGCTGGGATTATAGGGCTGTGCCACCATGCCTGGTTTCAGGACAGGCAGGGTGTGCCAGGCTTCCAGCATGTGGTACTGGGGATCAAACCTGGGTCCTCACACTTGCCACACAGGCACTTAGACCACTGAGCTATCTCCCAAGCCCCTCTTTTAAGATAGGATCTTGGTATCTAGCCCAGGCTGGTTTTTAACTTCTCACAATCCTTAAAAGTTGCCAAATCCAACAAAAAGTTAACATAATGAGTGCTTTCAGGGACACACAAGGATGAGGTGACTGTGAGAATAAATGGAGATAGGAGTCTTGTGCCCAAGACACTCATGGATAAGAGCATTGTTCTGAACAAATGCAAATGTAAGAGAATTGCACTATACCAATACTCAGACCCATTCTCTGCCTTGACTTGATTCTGGATTACTAATAGGAGACTGATTGAACTGCTATTTTACACTACTGTTTTTAATTTAACAAAAGCAGCTGTTAAAATTCATTCTCAATGTCTCTCCAGACATACCTGTTTTGTTTGACAGTAGGTGAGGTACCGAAACCCTCTAAGGTAGATGTGCTCACACGGGCTGTGGCACTCACGAGAGCCGAGGTGCCTCTTCTCACTGAAGGTTCATAGGGTGTTGCAGTCATCCACCCAGTTCCCAAAATGCATCCAGGTGCTGTTGTTGGGTGGCTTTTTGTTAAAAGTCACAGCCAACAGCTGACAGAGCCGGGGTGGGATCCCAGGTCCCTGTCTTCCCTAGCAAAGAAAAACAAGGACGAAACCCAACCTTTTCTGTGAGTGGTTAGAAAGAAAGGCTGTTCGGTAATTGGTTTTCTCTCTGGGTGATGAGACTTTGAACAAGATATTGGAGACTGCTCACCTTTAGGCTCAACTCAGAAGAGATGCTCCTTAAACCCTACACTGGTGCTGGGACCGTGGCATGGAGGGCATATAAGGACACTTCATGCTGCCACACCTTCCAGGAGGCGCAAACTATCTTACCTGGTGGTATGCCTGTCTGCAAGAGCCTGCAAGGCGAATCCTGTGGGTAAGTACCGGGTAGTATTTACTAAGGGGAAAAATGGGGCGTCTACAACTGTCCTCTCCCAGTGGAGAACATGCTATGTTTTTCTATAAGCTCACTTTAAAAGGGCTTTTACTCAAGCACAAAGAAGTTATTGTTCAGGGAGAAAGCGCCGAATAAGGCTCCAGACACCTGGGTTGCAGTCTTGGCTCTGCCATTGCATTAGTGACTGAAGGGCTCTCATCACCGCTGTACCTCAGTCATCTCATGTGCTGAAGAGGGCTGGGCTCTCACTGGTCTATCACCATGTTGAGTGCTGTCTGGCTGCTGCTCTGTGAAGGATATTGATCCTTTCCTTCCCATAATGCACCCAGGCTTCAACTTCTGGGCAAATCGCAGTGAGTTCACAGTGGATTCTGTGGACTTAGGAGTCACTCAGTATACGATGGACTCCAGGTTAATCACCTCGAAACTAGGTGATCTCTTCTAAATTTAATGGGACTGCTGTAACAGATAAGCCGTCTCAGATCCTCTATTTTGAACAAAGATGACACGTTGTTTTCAGTTGCCTCCCCCACCCCCACCATACTAAGGATTGAACCCAGAGCCTTTATACTGAACTACATTCCCAGCCCCTTTTCAGAAGTTGAGATATGATCCTCTTAAGTCCCTGAATTGCCCAGGCCGGGTTCAGACATGCAGCCCCACCTCCATCAGGCTCTGGCAGTGCTGGGATCCGTTTTTCTTTTCTTTTTTTTTTTTTTTTTGTCGTTTTGAGACGGGGTTTCATTATGCAGTTTGGGCTGTCCTTGAGCTAACTTTTATAGCCCAGGCTGGTCTCAAACTTGCACCAATCCTCCTGCCTCAGCCTCCCAAGTGCTGGGATTACAGGCATGTGCCACCACACCCAGCCACCACACCTGTCTCCATTAGCTTTTTTACTCATCTGGGTTCAGCCTAACTCCTCCGAGGTCAAGAGCCTTCTGGCACAGTGCTAGGTGCAAGCTCTCTCCAGAAATAGCTGAAGTTTGTGAGAAAAAGGACCTGATGCCCTCAACCTTACTTAAAACAAGAACTTCTGTCATAGCACATCATAAGCTTAGATCATTTTTGGCTCTCATATCTAGGCCTACAATTAAAATATAATGCTGCTTTGTAAAATAAATTTTTAAATCTCTGTTCAAGCCGGGCGTGGTGGCTCACGCCTGTAATCCCAGCACTCGGGAGGCTGAGGCAGGAGGATTGGTGCGAGTTCGAGACCAGCCTAGACTACAAAAGTGAGCTCAAGGCCAGCCTGAACTGCATAGCGAGACCCTGTCTCAAAAAAAAAAAAAAAAAAAAAAAAAAACTCTGCTCAAATTAAAAAGCAAATTCAAGAAATTAAAGTGCCCTCCCCTACTCTGAAAGGATACATAGAAAGAAAAGATATAAACTTAGGTTATCAAATGGGTGGTGGGCTAACTACACCTGTGATGGCGAGTTTTTCAGAGACAAGGGCCAGAGCTACAGCCCCAAACCCGCTTACTTACCACAGGTCAGCCCTGCAATTAACCCTGAATCCTGAGGTTTTAGCTTAGAAAAAACTAACTCATATGTTGGCATCTTTTGCTTTTAATAATCTGGGCATTAATCCAATAAGGTGGCACGTTGAGAGATTTCATCAGAATAGAGCATGTTCAAATTAATTGAAACAAAAGGAAGTTTCTGGAACAAATGCAGGGATATCTTAAGGGATATGAGGGGCCCAGACTCTGAAGGAGCTGGAACCGAAGAAGCAGGGATATTCAAAAGCAGGAGTTACGTTGCCATTCTTTGTCCCTCTCCTTCCCCTCTTTTTTGCTCCCTTCTCTCTGTTCCCCCTCTTCTTTTTCCTCTCCCTCTTTCTCTGTCTTGCTTCTCCCTCTCCCTCTCTCTCCCTCTCTCTGAGGCAGCGTGGTCTCTCCTTCTTCCATTACTCATCTGCTTTGTCTGCTTCAGGCTGTTGGTGGCTGCCCAGCCCAACCTGTTAACAACTTTTAACGACCAGACCCTTACAAAGACTGATGTTTGAAAGCCCATTTCCAGATTCACTGCAGGGAGAATTCGACTTCTCCATCTTAAGGCAGGAACGCGTTCCAGTGAACTGGGAGCATATGTCATGTCATTGCCTGCTTAAGAGGAGCCATGGAGAAGCACAATTCCGAGAGAAAGGGGTTGCAGAGGTTTTCTAACAGAAACCATCAAGGGAGAGTAAACGTCATAGAGAAAGAAGTGACTTTCACCTTCTTGCATGGCAGAACCTGCACTTGGGCAGGGAAATATATGGGAGCACCATGGTGACAGGCAAGCACGGAGTGCTGACCCTGTTCCCATGGCCTAGTGTCTTCCTGCCTCTGTTCACACACACACACACACACACACACACACACACACACACACACACACACACACACAGAGGAAGCCTTTATCTGGAAAAGACATACATCACCTGGCCACTACCCCTTAGCCTGGGAGGCTGAAGCACTCTCTTGTCAGATCGGTAGGCAGGGGCAGCCCAAGCCTCGAAACTGCATCCTTTTCTGAGCTATGTGTCACCAGAGAATAGCAGTGAACAGCACAGACGTTCATAGTGAAGGTTATTGGATGACTTAACTTCTTATTAACACAAGTCTGCGTAGTGTACTTTTTTAAAGTGTGGAAGATGTAGCTTAGCTTTGCAACTATAAAACTGCATTAATTAGCACTATTTTGGTTGCTAAAACTACAAAATGAATTGAGCTAGCTTAAGAAAACTTACCAGTTTATTTTAAGAATACAGTGATGTGTATTCATCATATATATGTGCATTCATCATATATATGAGGATCCAGGGGCAATTCCAGTTGGACTGCAACAAGAGCACCCAAAAGCATCAGGACACCAGACCCCATCTTCCACCTGGGTGCTCAGGGTGGCACTGGGCGTTCTCTTCTCTGGCAGTCTTCACCTGCTCGCTGTCACGTGGTGGTATTAGACTGCCAACAACAACAAGGTGCAGGCTCACCTACCTAGGAGAGTGAGTTCTTAAAATTGTGCGTGTGTGTGTGTGTGTGTGTGTGTGTGTGTGTGCGCGTATTTCTTTCTGCTCAACTGGAGCCATCCACACTGACTTGAAGAGAGGGATGCTGCCAGGCAGGATGCAAAACTTAAGAAATAGCTGGTGCTTCTAGCTTTCATTTTTGTGGATTTACAATGGGGGCTCCGTTGTAAGAGCTTCAGGGCGGCCGCAGCAGCTCTGCAAGCTGAAGCGTTTGGTCTGAATGCAGTAGCTTTTGTTGAGAGGGAAAAAAGAAAGAGCTATGGGAGCTGGAAGGAAAGGCCTTAGAAGAAAAGGCGTAGGATCTCAGTCCTAACAACACTTGGGAAAGAGGGCAGAAGAGGGGACGGCAGGAAAGCCGGGTTGGAGAAGTGAGTGACTGAGGAGAGGGCCACAGAACTCTAGGGACAGCAGAGCTGGGAAGAGGCCTTACTTAGCAGGGCCGGGAGCGCCCTGGCCTGTAGTGGGAGCGGGTTTTTGCTGCACCCCTCTCCGTGTGTGGCCAGCCACAGTAGATAAGGCTGACTCCTCCAACAAAGTGGGACTTCTCAGACCCAGGCCCCGGCGGCCCGGCCCTGCTCTGTCCCTCGCTGACAATCAGCCTTTCCTACAGAGCAAGGCCTTCCTGACACTTGTGCGTATTGCTGCTGTTCCAAGTCCAGCCCCAGATATCCAGGAAGGGACTCTGAGAGCCTGGTTTGAGTGTCACCCAGCTGTGGGCAGTGAGTGGGGGATTTTAGGATGTAGCTTCCAGCGGGGAGGGTGTGCAGCTCCCGTGGAAGCCTTTACACAGTTTTAATTCACAGTGTCACACTGCTGCAGTTGTCCTACTGTTCACATTTACAGAGTTCTATGTTATCAACTATTATGTCACTGGACCTAAGCTTTCCACGCTGCAGTTTCTTCAAGTTTAAAGATAATGATCTTGCAGCGCTTCCTTAGAGATCTGTGATTCCCCTGCACCATACCTGAAGGTAGTGAAGGAGTTAAAACCGTAGCGCTCTGGCACACCGACTATTTTGAGTGAAAAGCACTTGAAAATGAGCAGGTGCAAGAAGTTCATTTTGACCTATTTTCTGTTTCTTAAATGCAGGAGATGAAATTCCCACAGGAAAGACGCTTTCTCTAAACTGGAATGAAAAACAACATTTTAATCAAAGACTAGGAGGTGAAGCCAAAACAATTCTGTTCAGACCTTGTTAAATTAATTTGTCTCTTAAGCCTCCCACATAATTTAGTTACTTCTTCAGAACTTCCTGTTCTTGGTCCACTTCGCTTCTGTCTAAAGCAGTCACTGGCTCTGTTGCTTTGGAGCTTTGCTTCTTCGTGAAGGCCCCATGCTTTGTAAATCCTGTGGTCAATGAACTTTGCTACTTCTGAGCTGTCCTAGCTATTCACTTTTCAGGCCCAGCTGCAACGCAGCTCTGAAGGGAAGGCTGTTTCCCTCGGAGAGCTGACCCTGAAGAGTCAGGCTCTCACCTCCCCACACCAGCCACTGTCCACCCCTGCTCTGCCTGCCCTATGTCCCCACACACATGTCCCCACACACACTGAGGGTGCTCGCTTCAAGTGAACTTGGGGGTGGTCAAGAGAACACATTAGAGAGTGGACACCTGAGGGAATAGGCTGGATCAATGCCTGCTCCCCAGTTTGACAGGGCAGCATCCTCTCAAAAGGGCCATACTGAGGTCAGGAAGGGCTGCTTCAGAAGCTCAATGACAGGCAAGGCTGGGAACCTGGTCAGGCACCCCAAGGACGGGAACTGTGGACAAGGACTCTGGAGGGCTCACCACCAGGGGGCTTCATGAGGCAGGGATGACCAAAGCTGGAGCCCAAGTGGCAGGTGCCAAGGAAAGGGAAAGCTAGCCATGTGCACCCAGTGCTGGCATTGTTTGGGGAAGACTTGGGACCCAACTTGCCAAGAGGCTGAGGGAAGACATCGGGGCTAAGGGTCAGCAACCATTAAGGTCCTTAAAACCATCTCCAGGTTTGAGGGGCTGAATTGTGTTCCCTCCAAAGTCCATGTAAAGAAGTCCTCGCCCCTCAAGCCTCAGCGTATGACTGTGTGATGTTCCCTTTGTTACAGTTTTGCTTCCCATGATTCGTGTCACCTGCGTTCAACCATAGTCAGAATATATTAAATGGAAAATTCCACAAATACACAAGTCGTAAGTTTCAAATAATTCTATTACACTATTATTATAATTGATATATCTTGTTTTCAAATTCTTGTTGTAGTTAATATGTAAATTAGAATTTATTATAGATGTGTATAGGAAAAATGTAGTGTACATATAGTATATTTATGCACAGATTCAGGACTATCAGTGATTTCAGATGTCCACCAAGGGTCTTGGAAAGTGCTTCTGTAGTAGACGGTGTACACAGTCTCACTACATAGATTGGACTCAGTGATCCTACAAGATTCAGCCTTCTAAGCACTATGATTACAGGGTCACACCACCATGCCCAGTCTTTTTTTTTTTTTAACTTTATTTATTTATGTTATGGCTGGCTCAGCTTGCCCTGGGGGTGGGGCTGGTACAGCATGTGGTGCTGGGGATTGAAGTGTGGTCCCTACAGTTGCCTAAGTAGGCACTTTAGACCACTGACCTATCAGACTGACCCTTTTCTTTCTTTGTTTTTTTAAATTTTATTTAATCTTATTTTTTAGGGACTACTGTATTTAACGACAGGGTCTTAAATAGGCAGTTGATTCAAAACAAGGTCCTTTATGGTGGGCTGTGATCCAATCAGAGTGTCCTGATAAGATGAGTGGGTGTGGATACTGATGTTTATAAGCAGAAGTGGAATAAAGACACAGAAAGATGTCACCTACAAGCCAAGGAAAGAGGGCTGGGGCAGAGCTATCACTCACAGCCTCAGATGGGACCAGCACTGCAGACTCACATCTTCCAAAGCTGTGATAAAATGCATTTCCTCAGGGGAAGCCCCCCAGGATGTGGTGCTGTGTGCAACGGCCCAACAAACTAACACACCAGAGCCGGTGTGTTACTATCCAAAGGACAGTCTTCACTCTAATGCCAAGGGCTAGCATTCACTGGGTGAGAGCAGTGGTCCCTGAGAATAGAGCTTTCCTACGATCCCTACCAAGTTCAGAGCATCACTACAGAAGAGCAAGCTGCTCCTTCAGCCCAGTGACCTCATAGCAGTGAAGTGGCCATATTTTCCAGATACAGTCTCTAACAAGAATCAACTGATTTTTCCTTGTACAGGATGGCTCATGGAAATGACTTTAAGTCCACAGCTGGCTTAAGTGGCAATGGCTGTTTGGCTTTCTTGGGACTCTGAGCAGTGGGAATTTGGGTGAATGCCATGGAACACGTTGAGACCATCGTGCCGGCTAAGCAACTGCTGTGTGATGGGCTCAGTGTAAACTGTGCCTGCATTTGGAGTTGGGCAGTAGCAGTGCCGCAAGGCACGCCGAGCGAGGGTCTTACATATGACTCGTGCAGTAGCACACCGCGGTGTAAGTTGGGTGCCAGCTGTGACATTAGCTGACAGTTCCCTGAGACCTCCACCAGCTAAGTTGATGACACAGTCCTGTTCACTAGAAAAGAGTGATTTGCTTCCTTGTCTGAATCCTTTGAAATTTTAAGAGTCCCATGGAGTGTACAGCTGCATCTCATCAGGATTTTGATTTTTTTTTTCTGATGGTTAACTTTTTATGCATTGCCTTCTATATGCTTTAAAATAGCTTGATTAACTTGCAAAGGTCTCAAGATAGAAGAAAGGATTCAGCATGCATATACCCTTAAAAAATGATAAAAATTTTCAGGTAATGGATATGCTAATCACCCAGAGATTATTGTATGGTATGCTTGTGTCCTTAATGGAACTTCCAAGAAATTTCCTATTTAAAAAACATTGCGGCCTGCCATGCTGGCCCCAAGCCCGGGCATGCTGAGATGGCAATTGAGACATCATGGTGGCACACGCCTGTAATCCCAGCTTCTTGGGAGGCAGTAAACAGGCGGATCTAGTAGTGAGACCCTGAACACCCTATAGACCCTCCCCTAAAAATACAAAAATAAATAAGTCAATAAAAATAAAAAAACATTGCAAAATAAAACTGGAGTACAAAATACTCCTAGAAAATTAGAAAGGACATATTCTGCCCATTTTTTTTTTCTGTATTGTTATTAGGTTACAGAAGTAAAGCCCTAAATGAATGTGTCTGGGTTATTTTCTTTACAACTTTCCTACACAACTATGTTTGATTTTTTTTATTTTAGTGGGAGAAAAACAATGGTTTGAGATGTCTGTGGTTCAGATACTTACTGTTAAGATCTGCAGCTGAAAGCTGATTAAAATAGGAGCATCCTATTCTTTTCAAAATGAAGCCATTGCCAGTGAGTTCACAAAATAAAATTCAACGGATTTGGACAGAAGTGAGAGCAAAACAGAAATGTGAAATATTGTGTTACTCCATGTCATGAAATAATCAAATGTCTTGCACATAAAGAGCTGTACAACATTTTTTTAAAAACTGTATTTGGGTGTTACAGGATCTCACTATGCAGCTCAGACTCATGGCGACACTCCTGCTTTCACACCTCCCCAGTGCAGGGATTACAGGCATGTGCCACCACACCTGGACTCTGGCCAACTCAGATGGTGCCAGGAGTTGAACCATGGTACCTGGGCTTGCCTAAGCTTGCCTTAGCAGGTTCTTTAATCTGCTGTGCTATCTTGCAGGCCCAAGAGCTATACAACTTTTTAACCAATAAATAAATTTCTGTGTTATGTATTTGCAGAAAAATGTACAATTTTGTTAATAAAAATCAGCTTACCCCACTAAACACAAATGAAATAATATTCCAAAACTGATTTGAAAGAATCATACTTGATTGGGGTTTTCTGTATTCCTGTTCAGTTAAAAGAATTTCATATTTAGAAAAAGATTTACTTGTGTCTAATCTTGCTTGGATTACTTGAAATTACATCTTACTATGACTTGAAACCCAAGTCATCTTTGAACCTCACCTTCTCTTCATCTTCACATTCAGTCACATACCCATCTTGTACTCTTCCTTTGTGTTCTCTGTCTCTGTCTCTGTCTCTCTCTCTCTCTCTCTCTCACACACACACACACACACACACACACACACACACGCATGCATTTCTTTCTACTCCCACTTTGACCCTTGAATTCAACTGCTTTAATCGTGAACTTCCAACTTGTTTTTGCTGTTTGCCAACCCATGCCCTATATTTTTTCCAGAAATATTTCCTTCAGTGCCACTTTTCTCTGCTCAAGAAAAGCACAACACAGCAGTTCCCATGACTCAATTGCTGATAAAAATGAAACCAGGTTCCCTAAGTAAGCATTTTCTTCAGGCCGAGGCAGTGCCATTAGAAATGGACTCTATCCAGAAATAGGGAGGCAGATCTTTTCTGAAGGGGAAGAGACCGAGAGCTTGGTAAGGGCCGGGGAGGGGGAATCACCCTGTGCTTTTCGATCCATCATGGCCCAGTGCAGCTGACGGCAGATCTGGCCCCAGGAGAGCAAAGCTCAGCACTGGGCGAGGGGTGTTCATGGCTCCCCTCTCCACAGCCTCCCCATGCGCCTCCTTCTTTCTCCTCTTAAGCAGACCACACAGTTCCACAGAGTCCACCCAGGACACCCCAGGTCTCCATCCTAATCCTCCACTGTGACACAAGAAGGAATTTCCCCTACAGTGTCAGAGCCCCTGTCCCTCCTTTCCAGAGGACACCAAGGCCCCCTGGCCCAGTCAGTCTCCAGGTGACCCAATAGAGGGCAGCAGCAGGAGGTACAAGGGACAGGCCAGCTCAGAACAGAGCAGTGAGAGGGAAGCGAGTGTTGGTCCTTTCACAGGGCAAGGGTGACAATACCACCTTAGCCACTTACCAGAATGGTGTGCAGAGACATTTGGGGGTTTTAGGGTGTAGGTGCAGCTAAATGGGAACTTAAGAGTACAGGAGTGCTGGGCAGTGTACTGAACAGGGTGCAAATGATTGAGGAAACACTGGTTTTTACTATTTGATTGTTATTGGAAATGAGAGCAATGAATCTAGCTATGGAGGTACAAGCTTCTAACCCCAGCCCTGAGGAGGTGAGGCAGGAGGATGGCAAATGCAGGCTGGGTGGGGACTAGAGAAACTTATATAAAAAAAGACAGAGAGAAAGGGAAGGAGAGAGAGAGAGAGAGAAAGGGAGAGATACAGAGTGAGAGTAAGAGAGAAGTGGCATTATTCAAGGACCTTCAGGGCCTGGGGAGACAGCTCAGCAGAATAGATGCTTGCCTGGCAAGCGCAAGGTCCTGAGTTCAATCCCTGGTGTCTTAGTTACTCTTCACTCTTTGCTGGGACAAATACCCGACACCAAAATGAAGGAAGGAAAGGTTTATTTAGGTCACAGTTCATGGAGGTTTCAGTCCATATTCGGCTGGCCCAAGGCTGAGTGGAACAGAGCAGAGAGCATCCAGTTCATGGCGGTGGAACAGCAACAAAATGGCGGCAGAGGTAGCCAACCAAACATGGCAGCAGAGAGCAACAGCTCTAGTCTGTCTCTCTGTCTCTCTTTACATTCCTATCAGGCTCTCTGGCTTAGGATATCCACCCTAGACCACACCCATAGTCCCAGCCCTACTCAGACTGATAACCCCATCAGTACTAAAACTTAATTCCAGTCAAGTCTCAATCTATAGAAGTCCCTGCCCCATGACTACATGAGGTTTTGGGGTGACAACTAGACATAAACCATAACACCTGGTACCACAAAATAAAGAGATAAGTAAGGACTTTAATGAGAATGGGGTTTTTATAGGCAAATGACTTTAGGGTCAAATGAAATTACGTAAGAATGTCTTATCCCATTAAAGAGTGTGGCATTGTTGAGAAGTTTGGCTTGCCTGGAATGGTATCTTCATCTAACTCTTGGTAGAGAACAGCAACACCAGTGTCAGACAGGAGGCTGGATTCCATAGGCTCGCCCACCAACTGCTTCTCTTAGGGCCGGAGGACTTCATCTTGGAGGTCTGTTTTTGTTGCTTAACACGGCTCTGCTCCATCAGCTGCTCTAGAAATGCTGTGGAAAGTATGTGACCAAGAATAGGTAACTGGGTAGGTGTGGTGGCGCACACCTGTAATCTCAGCACTCAAGAGGCTGAGGCAGGAGGACCATTTGGAGTTCAAGACCAGCTTGGGCTACAAAGTGACCTCAAGGCCAGCCTGAACTGCATAGTGAGACCCTGTCTCAAAAAGACAAAAAGACAAAAAAAAAAAAAAAAGGATAACCGTTAACAGAGCAAAAGGAGAAGCCCATGCTAACAAATGTATAATGCGCTGATATCATTTTAATGCCTAACTTGATTATTCATGATGGCTATTGTGTATGTTTGAAAATCCATAAAATTGATTTCCTACCCGCTGAGGAATAAATGAGCTATTTAAAACAACAGGCCCACAAACAAGTCCCCTGAGGCGCAGGAGCGCACATCTCCCTCCTGATCATCGCCCACAATTAGACCAGATTCAGATACATAAATTAAAGCGACAACATGAGGGAGCTATAAATAGCCCTGCTCGTTCACTGAAGGGATTGAGCCACACACAACAAATCCTCACCCAAAATAACTTGGTTCTGCAGTTGCAAGCACTGGTAAGAATAGGTAATGGAATCCCCAGATGGGAAGAAATCCTAGGCTAGTGCAAATCTGTTCTTCCAAATGGGATCAGATCAGACTTCCCCGAGGAACCGGAAGCGGCCCTGCTCCGATCGCCTGTACTGGGTGAGGCTGGAACCAGTGAAGCGCATTTCCCACCTGAGCCTGCGCAGTAGGGCTGCCGCCCTTGCACGCTGCAGAGAGTGCGCAGGGACCCAGTGTCCTGCTGGCTCTTGCTGGGACGCCTGAGGCCAGCTGGGTGCCTGACAACTTTGTCCTTAAGACCCTTCCAAGGTGCTTGGTCCAAAATCAGGAAACTATTCTCTGAGGCTGGGGCAGACTGGGGGCCAACTATGGAATTGTTTTCTTCCAGTACGGGCTCTACCCGCTCAGCCCGGAACCGTTTCGTAAAACATAAACTTCTTAAAAGACAACTGGCCAATTAGGGAACGTAGTTTGCAGAACAGCTTTCTTTTGATTGTGACAATTATAATCAAGAAAGGACACCAAAATAAGAACATGAAAAGGCTGGGGCTCACATAGCTGACTATTCATTTAACGGCTTCCTTTTACCTCTGCTGCTGATTTTGTGTTTTGTTTGTAAGGACAACGAAGGTGACAGTAGTGTTACAGACTTCCCAGCTTGTGGCCCGTCACCCACGGGATCAACAACGTTCTGAATAACGTTTTGGATCATGTGAGCTCTTTCTACAAAACAGCGATGGCCCTGTGGCAGAATAGACAATGCCATCTACCTTTGCCTTAAAACAATTCACTTCGAAAATTTGGAAAAATGACAAGAAGTGAATCTGGAAAGACACTCTCAAGAAATTCGTAATCCAGTGTTGATGGAACTTGCTCTTCCTTCTGGCCACCCCATACTTTTCTCAAAAAGCTAATTTTTTTATGGCGTTTTGAGCCAGGGTCTCTCCATGGGGGTAGGCTGGTTTTGAACTCACTATGTAGCCCAGACTGGCCTCCAACTCATGGTATTCCTCCTGCCTCAGCCTCCCAGCAATAGGATTACAGGAGTATACTACCATGTCTGGCAAGAAGCTAATTTTTAAATCACATCTTAGAATTATTAAGTCTTAGGGATAAAAGCAAAGTCACAAATTGTTTGGATCCACTATCCTCCATTAAACCTTTAAAATGATAATAACAAGCAGAAAGGGGTGCATGTGTGAAATATGATAATCCATGGGTCCGAGGACAACAGAGAACTCTAGCAGGGATTGGCTAGAGCTGTGGTCAGCCTCTATGATAATTCCGTTGATGCTATTTCTCTCTGCTGAGTCAAGATACCTGACACTCAAAGTTAAAGGAGGAACGACTTGTTTAGCTCACCACTTACAGGGCTTTCAGCCCCTGACTGGCTGGCTCCAAGGCAAGGGGTATGTGGCCTAGCAGGCAGGTGTTGAAGAGGAGAAGCTGTTCATGGCAGGCAGAGGGTAGCAAAGCAGCCAGGGAAGGACCGCCGCTCCTGTTCCTTCTGTCTCATCCAGGCTGCTTAGGGTGGGCAGCACTCGTACTTGTGTCCTTGATCCTCGCATTGCAGCGTTGCGCCATGACTCATCCCAAGGTCACACACTCTAGATCCAGACACTTCTGAAAAAAAAAAAAAAAAAAAAAAAACCCTCTGTGACCATATGAGGATTTTGGGGGACACCTAGACACAAGCCGTAAGAGAAGCCAGTCTTTACTACTAAAAACAAGCTTATATTCTGGTATACTCTGGTTGACTCTGGTTATACTCTGGTATACTCTGGTTAAGATTCTCAGAGGAAACATTCTCACCAACTTTATGTGAATATATATCATGTCATTAGTTTCAGGTATTTTTGCCAACTACATTAATATCTGTTCCTGAAATTTCTCTGTACAATTGGGATTGCTTAATTCTTGACAAAGAAGTTTGGCATTTAACCTTGCTCCATACCTGCTATGAGAGCCTATAGCTTGTACATCAATGAACTGCCCTAGAAAATATAAAGAACTTTTGATTTTGAGCTCAGAATCATAACTGTAATAAACTCTATTCAGGCATGTTTTCCTATGAGAGTTGATGCTTTTATATAAATTTACTTCTACCAAGTACAATATGCTAACCAGGTATGGAGTATCTTATAAATAAAGACCAGGGAATTGAACGTGGCCTCCTGTCATATAATGTAGCCAGAGATTGAGTAAGCAAAGATTTAAACTGGCCTAGCTTACTACAAAGTCAAAAAACAATCATGGGAAAATAGTTGTTCTTTCAACTTTTATATTCTTCCTAAGAGAAAATCTGTTTACTTATTTTTAAGCTCTTTAGTAGAGTCCCCAGGATCCTCAAAATGAAATCCTGGGAAGATAATCTAATCCCTTCTGACAAACTGAATTTCAATATTCCTGTTGCCACAATGTCATCCAGAGAGTATTTTATATAAACCCTACAAAGAGAGAACATTTGCAAAAAAGTAAATTAATCTTTTAAAGAATAATACTAATCTTATTAAAGTAATCATTTTGACATTTTAAAATATAAGTCATAAATTTTTTTCTTATAAAACAATATAACCATCTTATACTTTTTAAAACATAGAAAACGGGAAGGAAATCAATGGTGATGTAACCAGCCTAAAAAGCAAACCACCACCTGGATGCTGGTGTGATTTTTTACACTTTCTCCTCATGAATATCTTTTTCATTAATTAATTAATTAATTAATTAATTTTTTGTCTTTTTGAGACAGGGTCTTGCTGTACAGTTCAGGCTGGCCTTGAGCTCAGTTTTGTAGCCCAGGCTGGTCTTGAACTCTCACCGATCCTCCTGCCTCAGCCTCCCGAGTGCTGGGATTGCAGGCGTGCGCCACCACGCCCGGCAATATCTTTTTCTTATGCATATTTCTAACACACTGAGTGCACTATGGATACAGATGACACTCTTCTACCTCTTCAGCTTCATATGAAAGACCTGGAAATTTAATCTTGACTTGTGTTAAAATAAGACTAGAAAGAGATGTGTAGAAAGAAAAAGGATTGAAAGGATGGACCTAAACCTACTTCAGTTCTTAATTTGTTATACTCTTATTTTTCCTGAAGGTCTTGCTCCACTCCCAGGTGAGGGACAGAGCAAAGCCCAGCAATTGTGTGATAAACTAAAGTCAAAGAGAGCCAGTGGCATGCTGGGGTCCCCAATGACCCGGGCGAGGAGGACAGAAAATAGTGACGGCCATGACACATCCAAATTCAGATTTTCATGGACATGAGTCACCCCATCTGTGTGTTTTGAAGGCCCCTATATTAGGATGGTATAAAAGCAGGATTTGAGACACTAGGGAGGAAGCCCTTTAGCTTCCCTGTTGGATTTCGTGAGAATGCCTCATCGAGTTGCTCAGTAGTGGCCTCTAAGGGCATGGACCTAGGCAAAAGGAGTGCCCAGACCAGGTCCTGGCTCTGGGCTCCAGTGCCTGAATAGTGGGTGCTGTCCACAGTGACTGTGGGAAGCAGCACTGCACATATGAATACTCTGAACTGGCCTGCTTTTACCCAGGCTGGTCTGGAACTCGAGATCCTCCTACTTCAGCTTCCCGAGTAGGGGGGAAGATAGGAGGGGGCCTGCATTGGCGCCAAACAAGCCCATTCTGGAAGAGAAGGGCCAGAAATGGATCACAGGAAAGGCATCTGAAAAGCCCTTCATCTTCACCTCCAGCTGGTAGCCTGCTGACATTCATCTCGGGCTACAACCAAAAGCTTTGAGGCCTCACAGGAAGATTTCACCTAAGGGGTTCTCTACCAAGTCTGTAACTGAGTGGAGGGAGTAGGCAGAAAGCAGGAGCTCAAGGTAGGAGACCGGGGAGAGAAAAGAGAACCAGAAACAAAGGAAGATACCAAGCACTGAAGGCAAGTACTTCCTAGTCTGTAACTGTTTATCAAATACTACCAGTACTCAAGGGAATCACATACAAGAAATGTAGATGCTTACCATGGAGAAAAGAAAACAAGGGCCACAATAATTGACTTCAAATACCTGGACAGAAATCCCAAGTCTAACAAAGTCACACTCAGGCCAAATTTCAGAGAAGCAACATCCAAACTCTTGGTGCTAGTAGGAAAGAGATTTCTCTCCTGTCTTTCCAGAGGCTGAATTTAGACCTGGGAGATTCAAAAATCCAAGGACTCAGCTCAACTCTGAAAAGAGATTTCCACGAGAGATGGGTGACAAAGTGGTAGGGCTGGTCCACAGGTTCAAGTCCCAGGACTGCCATTATAATGGGTGCAATCTTGAGAAATGGACTTAAGTGCTTGGAGCTACTACCTCCTCACTAACAAAAGAAAGGTGATGAGGTAGGGTTTTGATGCTCTTATGAGATCATGCAATCTTCTAAAGGCCCTACTACAATGGGCTGTACTTACACAAATGTGGCTGTGATAGCCTATGACACAATTGCTCCCAGGGCTCCAGGGGACAAAGCAGCATGAGATTACATCAAGTCATTGATACAATCAAGAGCCCTGTAGATATGTATAAGTCCGCTATCTACATAACAGTGCTTGTTGTTTAACATTGACCTGTTTCTAGAAGAAGAAACACACTATAAAATAATGACAGTACAATGATACAGTCATAAAACATGATAATGACACAGTTGTGTATTGCCATTATGAGCTGTGTATTGTTGTATGTGCTGTACTTTTATGAGTCAGCCCTGTACATTTGCTCACCATCCACATCACTGTGCACGCATGTGAGGGACACCTGGCAGTGTACGTTAAAATAGCTGTGATGTCACTTGGGGAGGGGAGTGTGTGGCTCTCCTGTGATCTTATGGGGACATATACTCAGCATGGCCAGAAAGATTGCTATGCAACACAGAACAGGAAGACATGAACAGCCACCGGACATCGCTTAGGCCTTTCCGAGAAGTGTCTGAACTTGCTGTGCTTCTCCAGTCTTTGTGGGCGCCACCTGCTTCCTGGCCAGGTAAGCAGACAGGAGCTGGGAGAAGAGCCTGGGAGAAGTCATGGGCAACCTCAGGTGCTGCCTGGGTCGATGTTTTTCCTGCTCCTGGACTCCCCTGATGGCTGTCTGCTGGCATTGCAGATGGCCAGGCCCTTTGTCCAGTCTGATTAGGGAAGAAGGGAACTGGAAAGCGAAGGCTGAGCCGAGCGAGAGGGGGAGGGCTGTAGTGCCTTGGAACTGAGTGGTGGCTGCAGGATTCTACCCTGGATCAAAGTGGTGGTGGGGGAGCAAGGTTGAGCCCTTCTCCCACCTGACAGAACTGCCTGCCTGGGGTGGGGGTGGGGGTGTGAGTCACCCTGGGAAGGAGCAGGTGGCAGAGATAGTAAAGGGGAGGTCCTTGTGGGGCATCTGGAAAATCGGCATAAGTACCGTGGAGGAAGCCGGGGTTTGGATGTTTGCCCCAGAGGAGGTACCAGTGCCCGCCAGCATAGACCAGGAGAACTCACCACCTCAGGCAGGTAAGAGCGCTTATCCATCTGTCTGTCCTCTCCACCTTCCCAGTCTCTGTGCAGAGAAGAGGAAGCCAGGTAACAGGGGAGCAGCCCCAGGAAGAGGTCTGCACCACCACTCTGGGGCTGGGGAGAGGATGCTGTCATTGTACTGGACCAAGGTGGGCGTTTCCCAGTGATTTACGCTAGCTTGAGCCTTCATCCCTGAGAGAGGTCCCAACTCCTTTCAAAGGATACAATAGAGAGACGGTGACCCAGTGGGTGATCAATCGTAGAAAAATACAATCACTTCGTGTTTGTGCTTCCTAGGAACTGGGATAGTTCAGTGGGCCAGATGTTACAGCCACTGTTTTCATTGAGGATAAAGTGGCAACAGGCCTCTGAATGATGCATCTTGGGGGAAATGCACTGGGCGTGAGTCACAGCAATTATGTGGGTGTGGTTTCCCCCCCGGGGACTGGAACTACTGGCTGCCAGCTGTCCTCAGTAGAGGTCAGTCTTGGGGCAGGAAATCAGCTCCGGCCAGGAGGTGTCCACAAGAAGGACTCGCTGGTGAGGACCCACTTTCTGTTCTGCTTCCTTGTCATCATGGTCCTTACCTTTTGCTGCGATGTGGTCAATGTCTCAAAAACTCTGACTTCTGATATCCTGAAGGAAATGCAAGGGAAAGGCCCAAGGCCACACCAGAGCAAAGCCTCAGTGGTGGGTGGTGCTGGGGACATGGCTGAGAAGAGCCCTGCCTGGGGGTGACAGTGACAGGCTCACTGCCAGCAGCTGACTGACTCCATCTGATGTAGGGGCTCCTGAGAGAGTCGGGTCTCTCAGGAAAGTAGGAGCCTTTGGTGTGGAATTTATGTCAGCAGAGCTAAAGTGGACCTGGAGCCAGCATGGTTTTAGCTACACTGTTGTCACTGCAAGTGCTTCGGGGGAAGGATTTTTCTTCTAGGGAGCAAGCGCTGGTGTTCATAAAAGGCATACTTAACATGTATCTATTGTCTCTCCAGCATTATGCTCAGCACTTTACATACAAACCTTGTGAAAACCTGATATTACAAAACAAGGAAACTGAAGTTCACAAGTTTAAACCAGTTGCCCAAGATCCTGACATGAATAGTAGCAGAGACTTTGAAGATGAGTACAGGCAGACTACCACTGGGTGACTGGACTTGTGATTTTTCAACTTCATGATGCTCTTGTCAGCTGTGTGTTTTAATGTGAGTAACCATACAGTTACTCGGTTTTTCACTTTTGGTACTCTCTTCAGCAAATTACACAACATATTCAATACTTTATTCTAAGACAGGCTTTGTGGAGTGCTTTTCCTCAGCCAAGACTTCATGTAAAGTGTTCCAAGCACATTTAAGGGAGTCTAGGCTGAGCTCCGATGTTCCAGAGTGCTGTATGAGATGCATTTTTGACTTGCACTGTTTTCAACTGATGGCCTCCATGGGATATAACCCCTTTTGCTGCTGAGGAGCAGCTGTACAGCAGAATGCACTCTGGGGCAGGAGCACAGAGAGCAGAAAATGATTCACTGTTGCAGGTGTTCAGGGCCTGGTGACTCAGTGGGTGGGGAAGACTGGAATGAAGCCGTGGTCAGGTTTCTCAGAGGATGCCTCCTGAAGGCTGCCTTGCAGTGTGTAGGCGTTACACAGAGGAGGGGGCTGCCTGCGTGAGTGACAGGAAACTGACCACCGACATCCCCGGCAAAGTGCTTGCAAGGTGCTTCTCACGGGGAGGTTCAGTGAGAGCCAGTACTGGAATCCACCATGTCTGAGATGGAGCACTTCTAGGTGCCAAGACCCCTGGCTGGCTGCGAGTGTTGGCTGAAACGAACAGCTAGTGAGAGACTCTGGCATTAGAAGAATGCCCCAAGATTTGAAGGCTAAGTACATGTCTTCTATGCTATGATGACATAATTCTTTCTTTTTTCCTTTTGTGTATTTAGTACAGGGTTTACAGGGTCTTACTGCACAGATTGGACTCATAGTGATCGTTCCTGTTTTTCAGCCTCCCAAATCCTGGGATTACAGTTATGCACCACCACATCCAGTCTCAGTCGCTGACTCATGCACCCCGGGGGTGCAATCAGCACAGCAGGCCAGGGATTGAACCCTGGTCCCTGTGTCTGCCTAAGCAGGTGTTTTAATCCACCATAATTCTAATAATTACTTGACTCTTTCCGAAATGAATGGGCTTGTAAAAAGCTTTGCTATCATACCGGAGGTGGTGGTCTCGTGAAAAGTTGCTGTTTTACTCAGCTTTTTGTAAATATACTGCCAGGTGTTAGGATCTGAGCTGATGTGCGCACAGAGTGTTCATGTGTGGCTCTAACACCTGCAGCCTGTGTAATGGAGGCCTAAAGACCTGTTCAGTGCTTGCATAGAACTGATCAAATGCAGATGCACAACTTGCTACAAGAAACACAGCAACCTTGCTTTAAGAATACCAGTAAGTTCCCTACCGTGAAGACTCTGAAAGCCCTATTGGCCACCAGAGGCCTCACAGGTGTTGGTAAAACTCTTGAAGCTCCCACAAGTCCCATCCATTC
This sequence comes from Myocastor coypus, assembly GCA_004027025.1. NCBI lineage: Eukaryota > Metazoa > Chordata > Mammalia > Rodentia > Myocastoridae > Myocastor > Myocastor coypus. The sequence continues at coordinate 94,577 of PVJA010001493.1, read as the reverse complement.
TCTTTTTAGATACCTTCCGAACGGTGTAAAAACCAGGTGAAAATTATCAACATAAAGACACCTCTTGAGCTTGTCCTACACAGAGCACACATTTTAGCATTTTAGTGTTCGTACAGTGAACAATTGCTATTGCAGTCATGGGCTGTTGGCCCTTGGGCCCTATTATATTCTACCCTTTTTTTTCCAGAAAAGAATCAATAATCTCATCATCTAAAACACTTTTGTTTCAAAGAAATTACTGCCAAATGTAATTATGAAAGGTCAAAGCCTTTGTCTTCATAATTACTCCCAAATGTAAATAAGAAAGGTCAAAGCCTTTGCTGCCAATAAGTAGTATAGAGATACATACAAGTAGACAGAAATTGGAGACTGTATTAACTAGGGGGTGGTTTTGGTCCATTGTTACTGTTTCTCTGTAACTCAGTGGCTTCTGGGAAAAAAAAAATTGGTCTACTACAGAAGGCCATAATTTTTGTATCTTCTGGGTGAACTTCAAAAAGACATTCCTAAGAGAAATGATCCCAACCCAATTCCAATCTTAGAATCTTACATTGTGCTCTGTGTCACTCAGACACACTCCTTTCCTCCTCTTCGGTGGAAGATTAAAGTCAACTGAGCTCAACTCACTTGAGGAATATCCTCCCAGCCTTCACCACATTTTTCTTTTCCCTTCTGCTCAAGCTTCAACTTGTGGTAAATTTTTAGGGCTGAGTTACTGCCAACTGAAAGGCCATGTGCATACAGGAGAGGTCTAGAGTGGAAACGCTGACTGCTCTCTGGCTCTGCGGGTGCTGACGAGCACCTCCTCTAGTTAAGACCCGCAGACACAAAGAGGAGCCTTTCCCTTCTGAATTTCTTGTGAGGCTGATGGAAGAGAATGCTGACTTCACCAGAAATTCTCTGGTGAGAAACTATAGCGGAAAACGCCACCTCCCCAGTATATATCAGCTTGCTAGCTGCCCAGGTAACAGTTCCTGTTCCAGTTCCAGTTGCTCCTGTCTCGTAGAAACAGCTAGTCACTATGATGCGCAGCTGGTCACTACAGTGCACATTATATAAGCCAATCCCCAGCTGAGAAGCCATTCTGCCTCTGTACTTCCTGCTTGCTTATGCAATGTAAGTCCTAGACCACCGGAAATCAGGGCCTGATATCCTGGGAATGTTCCAGATCAGTGTCCACTTTTATCAATAAATCTGCCTCCAAGTCTGGGTGTCATTTTGATGTTTCTGTTTGCTATTGCAGAAACACTCACGGAGTCTTTAAATTTTGGGTCTCCAGACCCTAACACCCGTCAGTGACTACCAGAGAGATTCCCTCTGGTTAATGCAGTTGTTAGAATGAAGGAAGGGAAAGGGGCCTTGTCTTTCACCCCGTGACCTGCCAGGAAGTCGGTGCCAGCCGGGACGTGGAGGTTTCCCAAGAATTGTGTGTGTCCAGAGTTAAGGGGAAGATGTGGTCATTCCCAGGCCCTGTGTACATCCTGGAGATCTCAGAGGGCTTCTGCCCTCAGATAACACTTCTTGGAAATTTGGACTAAAAGGCTGCCATTCTTTGTGCTTTCAGGAAATGACTCAAGGCATTTCCAAAATCAGCAGAATCTCTCACACTGCAGCACACCTGCATTCCCAAGGCAAGGAGCCTCGTGTCCCTAGACGCTCCTTGTTTGTGAAGTTGGTGCCTGTTGATCTCTCATTTGCTACTGATTCTGGCATCCTGGTATAACTAAAGCAATGTGGACACTTGAAAAAAAAAATCTTGTTCATTAGAAGGTTTCCCCAGTTTCCATGAAGTGCACCCAGGGCTCTGGCTCTGTCTTTCAGGAGAGAGATTTGATGAGGAGGTAGGGGAGACGCGTGGGGCAGTAGACAGACTGCCAGACCCCAGCCAGCATCTGTTTTTCCTGAGAGCAGGATTCAGGTTCATCTTGTGACCACAATGCCTCACTGTCCTCAGTTGTAAGAGTCGCCACAGTTAGGCTGGAGTCCACGTGCACTCTAAGAGGAGCTAGTTTTTAACAGAGAGCTCCAAACCCAGGGATCAAACAAAATGGTTTCCGAATATGGCTCTGAGCATTGTTAGTTAGAAACTGAGTGCTTTCTCACTTAAAGGAGAGAATGCTTCCTCTGAGTGGGAGTGGAGCACATTCCTTCGTGATGAGGGAGGCGTTCCGGTGAAGCATTCCTCTTAGCAGCTGCTGGGATCCATAATGGACTGGGCAGCGAAGCTACCCATGTAGCTTTCTAGAAGAGAACCCGAGCTGGTCTGAGGGCTCCAAGGGGCTAAATATTCTGCCCTACATACACTTACTGCTGGTATGGTGAGCCTGTACAACTCTGATTCCTGGCATAGCATTTTAATTTCTGGCACCTTAACTTCGGTACTTTAATTCCTGGTATTCCAATATCTTCAAAGTGGCTGAGTTCCAGCAGCAAAGAGGCAACAGAACTATTTACACAACCAACTACACTCCATTCGGTATCCCCTCTGTGGGGATTCCAAAGAATTCTGGCCGTAGGACCAAAATACGTATGGCCCAGCTTTCTGGAAGGTGGCTCAATCCCTTTGGCCCTCCTTAAGAACTGTTTTGGAAGTTACTTCCCTCAGTTGAAGGAATCTGTTAGTGTCTAGATGATGTAATGGGAAAGAAGCCTGAGCCCAGGCCTCCATCTAGAACACCTTCAAGGAGCCATCCTGACCCACAGCCCACGGTGGCATTGCCTAAGGTCTTTCTTAAAGTGGCTTGGTTGGGCCATTTCCCTCTACCCAACCCTGTTTCCCACCCTTCACATAAACGATGTCCCTGGGCTGATGCCTATGGAGACCTCCGCACATGTAATGCCAGGGGAAAGTTACTGGCATTTTAATAAGTAAATTCTGACCCACCACTTGCAGTGTGACCCATGGTAAGAATGGAGAAACAGGCAGCATCTATCTGTGGTTGTGAAGAGCCAACGGGGAAATTCATGAAGAGGGGAGTGGCTTGGTGTTGAGTGACTGTGAGCATGGTAGAAAGTATGTGAGTGCCGAGAGCTAGGCTAGGTAGGAGGTACGGGGGCACTTCTGCAGTGTGCAGAAAGAGATCTGCAGAAAGAGTACCGGACTCTGGTACCAGGGACCCTCTAAGTTTGGAGGAATCTGCATAGTGCACCATGGACTCTTCCAGGGGAGCTTCCTTCTCCTCCTACAGCCTGGCATCACCCTGCTTGTTGGGAGTGACAGATGGGGCATCGATGACCTTTGCTTCAAAGGCTACACACCAGCACCTCTGCTGGACTCATTTGCAGGGCTTAAAGCCAACGGAGGGACAACTGTCATCCCAGCCAGCTCTGTACATATCAAAACATGGAATCGGGGCAAGATTGAGTCAACATGGAGACAAATGGTCTTCTTTCCATGAGAGCCATCGCAGTGGTCCTCCATACATGCCCATACTCAGACTTACAGCAGCAGCCTCAGATGCTGCCCCCTAAACCATTTGCGTACAGGTTTGGGTGGCATCTGGACTTGGTTCTCAATAGGTTCATAGCATTCCCAGATGTGATACAGGAAGCTCATGTGCCTAAAGTGTTCGTGAAACAATGTGGCTTATGCTGAGCACTCACTTTCCTTGTGAGAGGCTGGAATTTGGGACCTGCCTGGCCAAGCATACATACACAACCTGCCACTGCTAGAAACCCCAGACACCAGTCTCTAATGTGCTTCCCAGGTAGACAACATGTCCTATGTGTTGCCACACATGTCCTGTGTGACTCCACAGGAGGGGGTGTGGTGGCACAGACGGGGGAACTCTGAAGCTTGTATCTGATTTCCTCTAGACTTCATCCTATGTGCGCTGTCTTTGGGGCTTTTTCTTGTTAATCTTTTGCTGTCATAAATCATAGCTGTGAATATAACTATGTGCTGAGTCCTCTGGGTCCTCCTAGCAAATCATCAAGCTCCTCGATGGACATCCTACATGCAGATCTCCCGCCTCTTGTGAAAACCTGACTGAGGTCAACCCTTCACTGTCTCTTGTCCAAGGCCTTCAGTTCCACATCAGCCAGCTGTCCTTGCTGCCGTCCTTCCAGTGCTCCAGCCTTAGAACCTTGGAGTCAAAGCCCTCCTCCATCCAGGGGACTCACTCCTCCCAAGTCTGTCTCTGGTTTGCCTCCAGAACGGGATCTCTCCATTCTCACCAGCACTGCTGCTGTCATTTAAGTCCTTCAGGTTTCCATCTGGGCAGCTGCCTCGGCTCCGTAGTCACACTCTTCTCCATCCACTCCTATACCCCGCTGCCATTGAGCTTCCTAATGGAACCTTTGGAAAACGTGAATTTCTAGCTTACAACCAAACCAACCTGGATTTGCTTCTCACTGATTTCAGAATAACACTGAGCTTCCCAGCAGGGCCTTCAGGGCCTCTGTGACCCGGATTCAGCCACTGTGCTGGTCTTGCTCTTGCTACCCCTCGTACGACACCTGTTGGCTGTGTGACTTCTCACAATGTTCTCCAGAGAAGCCTTGGTTTTTTGCCTGCTTTTCCTTTTATTTACACACCATTTCCTCCTATGCTAACTCATCTTCTAACACCAAGACCCTGGCCTTGTCTCCAGGGCCAATCCTCTTCTGAGAAGCTTCTATAAAATCTCCCCGGCCTGCCTCCTCAAAACAGAATGAAAGTCTTATCCTCTGCCTCTCTAAATAAAAATAGATTTGTCCGTCCCCTTCTCCTTTGGATGCGCATCTCTGCGAAGATAATCGAGGTCCTACTCCCCTCTCCTTTCAGCTGGATCAGTAGGCTTGGTGAGCAGCAGCTGCAGGAAATTCTTGGCAGGGATTTTTATTGCTGTGAGATAAAAAAGCTATAGTCCAAACTTCATGAGCTGTGTTCTCGGAACTAGTAGTCTCCGAATGTCCTGCATTATCTTTCTTCAAAACACTGGATCTTTCTCTTAGTGTGTGTATTTATTTTACTGGCATTTTGTGTACATCATAAAACACACATATGAATGGTAATTCTCTGTCCTATTTATTTTACTAGCACACGCTTGCAGTACCTACCACTTGCATTCCTTATGTGGAGTTGGTACACGTGTGTAACACATCTCCATTACCCCCTTCCCCACCCTTCCCTCCCTCCTTCTCACCCATCTCTTAATCCCCTCCTCATCTGAGAAAGGTATCTCCTCACTTCGTTTTACCATCTTTTATTCTGCTATTTATCTGTAATTTGGGTTTCTCACACAGAGCAACCACGCCTGACGTATCTCACTCAACATTCCGATCTCGTGATGCCTCCGTTGTCCTACAGATGACTCCAGTCCACTTATGGCAGAGCCGTACTCCGCTGGGTGTCATGACCACAGACGAACGATAACGTTCAAAGGGTGAGACAAAAATAGATATACAAAATTCTAACATTTTCATCTCATGCACAGCGAACCTTCTGATGCTAGCTTTGCACCCCTTTCTGAAGATCCATGCTTCCCACTCCCAGAACTCTGTGGGTTCCATTTCCACTCGAATCAAAATGCTCTTCTCAGCAAGGGCATGAGCGAAGCAAGCGCTGGGAGCTTCTCGATGACGGGAGTGCGGAGGTTGGCTTTCACAAAGGGAAGGTAAAGTTCCTGAACACAGCAAGGTCTTTGGATCCAGCTGTTCCTCTGTAGCCAGAGGTTGTCCGGGAGGACTCCGAAGCGTATTGTTGTTAAAGAAGATAGGCAATACGTTTCCACTCTCCCCAGAGACTGTCGTCAGGTAGTTGGGAGTTTGAAACCACTCTGTCTGACATGCTCATGATTAGGAAGACTTTGCAAATCATGTGCTGGCCTGCAGGGTGAGGCAAATATTTCTACCCTGCTGATGACAGAGCCAAGCTGATAATGCAGAGCTTCAAGTGGGGATGATCTCAAAAAGATGTGAAGTTCCTGACTCCTGTCTGCTGTCGTAACAGAGTCTTGAGCAAGCCTAGCAGAAAAACAAGTACAAGAAGTATGTGAAAGAAGGTGGCATAAAAATAACTGCAGAAAGGATTTGGGGCAACATGATCATGTGCATATTAACGTCAAGCATAAAGTTGGCAGTATGACACAGGCGCTCAGAGAGAAAACACGTTGCCAAAGAACATTTATACAAGTTCAGGTCTAATAAGATCTCTGACTGGAATTAGGTAGGAAAGAGAATCTGGTAAGGGAAGTGTCGTATATCTTTCTCACATTCCTTTAGTGTGATTGCATTAAGATTAAAGCTAGCTGAAAGCTTTGAACCCTCCTTTGCAGCACACTCCTTCACCAAGCCTTACTGGATGCCACTACCTGGAAAGTCATTAAAAGCACAGAGTCTACCAGGCCTCCGTTTCACACAGGCCATGTAGTAGGAATGATGGGATGTGCCTGACATTCAGATTTGGGGAAACTGTTTTCATGTGCCTTCCCTAGCCCATGCTCTAAGTGCATAATTTGGGATGCAAAATAAAATGCATCTTTTTCTGGGGGGAAATGTCATTACGGTGATAGTCAAAGTAAAATGGACAGAAAGTCTATAGGACCAGTTTCGTTTTTCCCTGTAGTCTGACCTGCCTGCAGCCTACCCGTAAGTCTGGGCCTTATGCTCCACTTCTGCACAGCTTCCGGGTGAGCAAAGGCAGAGAGCAGAGAGGTCGGTCCTGCTCTCGAATAGTCACCCACATGCGTGACGAAGTAAGTGTGGCCCTTGAGGGTGCATTGTGAGGCTGCTGGCTTCCTGAGTGCACTCACGCAGATGCAAGTTGCCATATGTAGGTGACTGATGCAGGGGGGTCTGCCTTTTCTGCAGCTATGTGAGGAACTGAAATGTGAGGCGGTCTGGTGATCTTCTGTCTAATGGTTGAGACTTTTTGGAAATGCGATAGTTATCTTGACGTGCAACTAGTCCATTAATACAGAGAGTCTGAAAAAGAAGCTATTTTTATATCTCTCTAGATATGCATGTTTTAATATCTTTTATTCTGTTGATCTTAAATCAAATACAAGATGAAGAAATCACCTCTCTCTCTCACTGGCAGATGAACCAGAGAAAGGCCATGCCAAGACTCACAGGCCCCTCCCTGGTTTCAGATATGTGACCTTTGTCATTCAAGCTGTAGTGGATAAATAAATTCCAAATGCTGTTGAGATACAATTTTCTAATGAGATGAGAAGCCACTAATGAGACCAAGTAAGGTGGCCCCAAAAGAAGGTGTAGCTGGTAAGGAACAGGTGAGTTTATAAGAGTTTACCCAGAAGGGTATATCTCTTTCTGACCCACACATAAATTGGAAGATTTTTTTTTTTAAGGGAATAGAGATATTCAGAGGCTGGGTCTGGGAGCTATCCGCTGCTCCTCTGTGTTTTTCTTCATTCATTGCCCATGCCCAGTGCCTTCTCCTCCTGCCTTCCCAAAGCGACACTGTACATGCTTCCGAGGACCTGAACTGGCTGAGTTCAGCCCCACACCTCTTTTGCTATAGTGGTTACCAGGGCCTTTGGGAGTAGAAAAGTCATTCTTCCTTACACAGAAGTCAATGCACTACTCCAGATCAGTAAGGAAAGCAGAGACCATGACAGGCATTTCAAGCAGGAGGATCTAATACAGGGAGTTGTTTGCAGAAGTATAGCAAGGGCCGGTGACATGGTGCTGTCTCAAAGCTCCTGCTGCTTCCAGGCTCCTGTTCCCTGGCTTGACGCTGAGAAGCTATGGGTGTCTTTGCTTCCAGGGATGAAATTCACAGTTGTCTCTTCCCTGGCTCATAGTGTGAGTAACAAATAGTTTTCTCTGCTTCCGAGTTTGCAGTTACACTGACCCTGCTGCTGAGGTAGTAGCTGAAGTTGAATTCAGAGATGGAAAGTTTCTTGCTCTGACTTCGTCTTTTCCTGTGTCTGGGATTGGCAGATACAACTAGGAAGCCGCTGGCCAGGAATACAAGAAAGGTAACTCACTGACCTCCAGAGTTAGCCAATATAGATTAGGTTATAAAAAGGTTATGTACGAAGCTCAGAGACCGAGTAAGTTCACACCAAAGAGGAACAAAATAACACAATAGGTAACTAACCAATGCAGCTTGCTTCAGAGCAAAGCTTCCTAAACTTTCTTTGGAACATAGCTCATACTGAAGTTGGAATAAATGGAGGAGACTTGGGTTTCTGTCTATGAAACTTGGAAAAAATATATTATACTTTATATTAGAACTACAGTAAGTAACTATAATACAAAATATAAGTGGAGACATTAGATTTTGATTTTCTCTGAGATTTTCAAGTAAAATGTTTTGAAACATTAATGACAAACCAGCTTGCTTCCTTAAACAGAGTTACTTTATGTGGTGATTTATGCTTGAAATGACTACGTGTAACTGTCAATACCCTTCCCTGAAGAACCCTTCATGCCCTACGTAATGTGCATTTGTGTGAAGCTATTTACAGGTGGGTAGAAGAAGAAGCGAAAACTTTTGGGAACAATAATTCAAAATCTCACTGCCACTGAAAACACCTCTGAAGGCTAATCGCTCTTCCTTTGTTGAGAAACGTAATTCTGACATTTTGTAGGACAGTGATGGTTTTTTAATTTATTTTAAATTTGCAAGCCAAGTTAATGTGTGCTTATCCAACTTACTTTGTCAGTCTCATTATCCAGCAGCTTGCTGACGTGTTCTTGAGGGGTACACTGGCTGCGAACAGGTGGAAGGTGTGAGAGTTGTTGTGGTGTCAAATTGAGATTAGGGGAGCACAGCTGGGGCTGTGTCTGTGGATGACCCACAACTCAAAAGGGGACGACACACCCCGCTGTGGATGGCACTAGCCAGCAGGCTTGCAGCCTGAGTAGAATCAAAAAAGAAAGGAAAGAAGTCTTCCCTTTTGCCTCCTTGGAGGAGCTATCACACAGCCCCGGCAAGTCTGCCACAGAAATCCTTAAAGTTCAATCTGTGCCTCTAGCGAATCCGAATGGATACTGCAGGATGGAACAAATGTGCAAACAGAGATTGAAGGCTAATGCGGCGTGGGAGCTACAGCAGTCAGAGCCCCCTGCCCTGGCTGCCCACGCCCACCCTTGCTGCTCCTCGGCACCCGGGACACAGCTCGCCCGGCAGGACTGCCTCTCTCAGTCGTGCTCAGCCCATGCTAAGTGCCCGCTGGAGGCGGTGTCCAGTGGTAAAGCGCTCCTCCACGGCAGTGCTTGTACCATGGCAGGATGGGGACAAAGGGCATTGTGCTTTCCCTCCGCCGGACGCCTGGGGCACGGTGTCACAGCTCATGCTCCATCTACATCTCAAAATCCTGGAATGGCCACTTGTGTACATATCGTGCCACTCTATGCTCAGGGTCAGCAGGAATCACAGACACTGTTTATCTGCTATGGGGGCCCCAAAATTCGAGTCTATTGGTGTATAAATCTCCTTTCACCGACCCATGAAGTCTTTCTTACTCCTCCTCCACATACAGAGGCACACCCTGGCAGAAATTCCCCACTCCTCTCTGTCTCTCCAGTGGAACTTTGCCCTGCAGCTCTGAAATAAAAATGCTGCAAAACTATCCTCTGCCATGGCGCCCATGGCTCCTGGCCTCCTGGTATCTCTCCCAAGAACGTAAGCTGGATTTAGAAGTTTGTTGCTAATGAGTAGAATGTGACAAATGGTGAAAGGATATTGTCTTAGTCCATTGAGGTTGCTGTAACAAGAATGCCATAGACTGGGTATTTTATCTACAATAGAAGTGCGTTGCTTGCAGATCTGAAGGCTGGGAAGTCTAAAGCGGAGCCACTAGTAGATTCAGTGTTTGGCAAGGGCTTGTTTTCTGCTTCAGAGATGAAGCTTCTTCATGGGGAAGGGAGCAGGGAGCACCGTTCTGCCCTGTTCACTGTGCCTTGAGCCAGCCCTACTCGGGCACGTGCAGTTCTCCACAGGGCTACATCCTCACACTGTCCCACTCAGTATTAACTTCCAACCTGAGGACTTCGGGAGGACACTGATTTCCAGACTATGGTGGACGTCACCAGCAGGGTGAGACCACTAACGGACTCTGGCATCCACTTTGCTGTCCCTCTGCTGGTCTCTCACTGCTCGCTCTGGCTGAGGCCAGGGAGGCCCTCTGAGACAGGCCCCAGGGGCAGCTCCCAGCCATCAGCAAGCAGAACTCTGGGGCGCTTGGTCTGACAATCCAGGAGGAGCAGAACCAGGCTGACAAGAATGGGCCTGAACTGGGAGTCAGACCTTGTCCAGGGGGACAATAAAATGACTGCAGCTCAGATGGCACCTCAGGACAGCTGTGGAAGAAACCCTGAGCTACAAGAGTTAGTGAGACCACACCCAGAAATGGATAATGTTGATTGCTTTGAGCTAACTTGAACTTGTTATGCAGCAACAAATAACAAATACAGCCAATTTCTTTTGATGAAGAGAATTAAACTCCTAAAGTATTCAAAAGCCCTTCGCAGCACTGAGTAACAAGAGTTCATGAACCTCACTGGTCATGAGATCATTTGAAGACTGCCAAGCTCTGAAAGTTAGGAAGGAAACCAGCAGCAACTCTCATGGCTCTTCTGCTTTGTAATAAATCTAGGGTTGTGTTTGACAATTCATAAGCATCAACCCCTTGAAACTACATAAATCCAGTCTTATAAAAATACACAGATGCTTCGTATTGGTTTACTCCACAAAAGGATAATTTGGCTTTATCTTAGAGTATTCTCTTATTGAAATAAAGCTAATAATTTTTTAAATCTAAGAAATTTGCTAATACAAACAAAACAAGCTCATTATTCATTATCAAAACAAAGGAAAGGGAGCTGGGACAATAGCTCCATGGCACGAGTGCCTGCCTGGCAAGTGCAAGGTCATGAGTTTGAACTCCGGGTCCTGAAAAAAAAAAAAAAAAAGGAAAATATAGAAGAACCCAAAAGGGAAAGCTAATGTTTTGTACCACTCCCATCTCATAAAGACAATGACTATCAACATTTGATATATATTTCCAGTCATTTTCCCCATGGGCATGTATGTTTCTCTGAACTTTTGGAATGTATATACTATATATTTGTGATATGTAATCCTTTGAAAATAGTATTGTGTACATTATACATTTTACACAGTAAGCTTATTTTTCCATTTAATCTATGGGATGAATATTTTGCGTGTTATTCTATATGCTTCTTTAAGCTTCTATGGCTATACAGTATTCCATTCTATGAATGCACTACGACTTATTTAGCTGTCATTTATGGCATTCTATTCATTTCTCAATGCTCTGTTACCCCAGAGTATGTGAGTTTGTATAGTATGAAATTGAGAAAAGGAATTAATTAGGCTTTTTGGGTCTTTGTTGCTCATGACATGAGTCAAAAGTAAATATAGAGATGATTGAATTGTAGATAGCTAGGGGAGCAACTCACGTGGCCCACAGCTGAGTCTGCTTTTTACATGATATCACTGTTTATATCCTTCATTACTCAGGAACCTCTGATTTTAGGAGGCCAGGAATGTTCTCCACTTAAAAAAAGCAAGCAAGCGAGGAAACAAACAACAAAGACCCTTTGCTTCCTAGGTAGGTCAAAAGGCTGGGTGATGCTATTCTTGCCAGTGAGATGGCACCAGAGTGTTAGGAGCACTCAGGAAAGCACTTCTGGGGGCAGGAGGCAAAAATAAGCACCACTTCTCTATGTCCTTTGTTCCTGGTTGGAATATTTGCAAAACGTATGCAGCTGTGATGGTCGGAGCACTGGCAACCTTCTTAGGCATGAAGTCAGGGCCTCACTGTATGGATGGTGTGAAAGCTGGGTAGAAGTTATGACTAGCACAGACAACACCTTGAACCCCGAGCTTCCTTGTATGTGTTAGAAGGATGAACTCCTTGTCTATGGAAGCTCTAGTTTCAGGTTTTTATCACTTAGAGTTAAACATTAATTCTTACCTGACACAATGTGTAGGCTAACCATGCTGTGTGTTCCCAGGACAGTTACTTCCATGACATTGTGTCACGTGCACACGGATAACCAGCTATGTGTGTGGTGGTGGGTGCAGGGGTCAAACTCAGTGAATCCTGCACGGTAGTCACATGCTTTGACGCTGAACTACACCCCACCATTATTTGTATTTGCATATACTTGAAATGCACAATAATCACATTACTTGGAGAAATTGATGCATATACACATCACATCTTGATCATTTTTATGCCCTTTCCTTCTCCATATTCTCTCCCTCTCTGGCCCCAAATGCCCTCCCTGTCTAAAACAAACAAACAAACAAACAAAAGACCTCCCTTTCCTACCATCTCTTCATTTTGTTTTAAAAATTATTGATACTTTCTGTTTCTCACGTGGGAAAAACCATAGGATATTCATCCCCCTGCGTCTGAATTACTTTGTTTAGCATTGTAGTCTCAAAGTGCTCCCCTCTTCCTTCAAGTGACCCATTCATCCTTCTTCTGGCTGAGTAGTAGGACACTGTGTATAAACACCACATTTCCTAATTCATTCACCTCTTGATGGACACGTGGTTACTTCCACAACTTAGCTCTTATGAGCTGTGCTGCTCTGAACGTGGTGTGCTTTCTTCTCTGTCATGTAGGCCCTGGTCAAATGGAAATTCTTTTTTTAGTCTTTGAAGAATCTCCATGACACCCAGGTGTGAATTGGGGCTTCTGAGGGTTCATGTCATTCTTGTCAGACAAAGAGATCAACGGTCGAGACTGATGACCTCAAGAAACGTGAATAGAAAAGACATGAATCTCTCGCTAAAGGACAGAGCAAATGTGACATGAAGAATTGTGAAAAAGTGTAACACAAACAGAAGTTTAGCCTTGAAAAGAAATTGCACGGATTTAGACATGACGAGGTATTTTCTCCCCTAAGTGAGACATCAAATTATTTTTTCTTTCTTTCTTTCTTTCTTTTTTTTTTTTTTTTTTTTTGTCTTTTTGAGATAGGGTTTCAGTATGCAGTTCAGACTGGCCTTGAGCTCACTTTTGTAGCCCAGGCTGGTCTCAAACTCACACTGATCCTCTGGCCCTCAGCCTCCCAAGTGCAGGGATTACAGGCGTGCACCGCCACGCCCAGGTTCAAATTATTTTTTCAATTGTAGTTTTGCTCATTGTAAATATTGTAAACATTCGCCCATATAGTGTGAATAGTTTCTAACTTGCATAGGTAAGGGAAGAGCTTGTGTATCTTTTCCATTAATTTTGAGGTTCCTAAAATAGCCACAATGTAGAGTCCACAGTCTGCCAATAACCCAGGTTTGAAATGGATTCCTGTCACTTGGATCTAGATTACGTAGTTGGAGCCATATTGGACCAGATGGATGCATTTCTAAGTCTTAGAATCACTCTCAGCTCCCACTTCAGCTTTACCCATGCTATAGAAACTCTGAGGAATTGGGACTCACTTCCTGGTTTACCTGTTATATTAGGGTTGTGCTAATACCCAGTGCAGGAGGTAGGAAGAAGAGAAGAATGGTTTTCACTGATCACATTGTCTTTTACTCTGACCTTATAGACATTTTCATTTTTTTTTTAGAATTATTTATTTATTGTTTCAGAACCTTTGTTTATGCACTCATTTTTATGGCCAGCTCAGCCCACCCCAAGGGCAGGGCTAGCGCAGCACGTGGTGCCGGGGATCGAACCGTGGTCCCTGAAGCCACCCAAGCTTTCCCAAGCAGGCACTTTAGACCACTGAGCCATCCCGCTGGGCCCCTACTCTGACCTTATAGGCAGCTAAGTTGACATAGACTAAATGCACGTATGATGTCCCCACCTCTGTATTTAGATGTCCTAATAGCTGGCACCATTTTAGAAATCCAAGTTTTCTTTTCTTTTCTTTCTTTTTCTTTTTGAGGTAACTGGACCCACTAGCACTCTCTCTGTCTCTCTCTCTGTCTCTCTCTGTCACACACACACACACACACACACACACACACACAGAAAGAGAGAGAAAGACAGAGAGAGAGAGAGAGAGAGAGAGAGAGAGAGAGAGAGAGAGAGAGAGAAAGGGTTTTATGCCTGAGTTATGGGGAGGCTGGGGAGATAGCTCCATTGCACAAGTGCCTGCCTGGCAAGTGCAAGGTCATGAGTTCAAATCCTGGTCCCCCCCCAAATACAATGAAATAAATAAATAAACAAACAAACAAACAAATAAAGAAAGAAAGAAATGACTGAGTTATATCCCCAGTCCAGTTTTAAGTTTTATTTTGAGACAGAGTTTCACTGAGTTGCCCAGGCTGGCCTGGAACATGTGATCCTTGTGTCTGAGCTTCCTGAGTATGTAGGCCTATATACATGGGCCATCATCCGTGGTACCACCTTTGACTACAGGTCACATGGGGAAAGGGCATCTTGCCCACAGGTGAGCACACCCCCCTTGCCAATTCAAAGAATATACAAGAGTGACAGCGCTGTTTCTCCCTCTTTAAGATGGAAAGTGGCTTTTTAGGCCTCAAAGAGAAATGTATCCTTAAAATCTACATTACCTAAATCACTAAGTTCAAAAATCTGACAAGTGGCATTGTTTTTAGCCAGAGAAATATTAATGTACTGTGTATATCTATGAAGCCCTTTGCCAAAGGCAGCATTATAACTTTTCATCTTGAAAGTAGATTTTGAGCTCGTCTACAAGGTTAGGTGCAGGGTCCTGTGCCAGCTCTGACCATCAATAAGCATCGTTTTCGTTCTTTGGGAAAAGTAGGTGAGAAAACATGCAGATTTTTCCAAAGTCACGGAGCTGACAACGTCTCTGTGCACAGCCCAATTTATGACTCCAAAGTAAAGCTCTCTTAAGCCCATAGGAGACTTTTGGGGTGATCCTGGGGTGGAGTGGCTCAAGATTCCAGTAAATATTATTTTAATATAAAATCTTCTGTGTCAAACAAATGTTTCCACTTACTGCTACAATAACAATTGCTAACTCTTCAAAAATTCAGACAAGTGAAGTGGCTTTGCTTTGTTCAGTTTGGGTCTCCATTATGTTGTTTTTGGAAGCCCCTCTTCGTTTTCCCCCTTCCTCTGTTTAATTGTTTGCCTTGCCTGGTGGATTCCTTCCGCTGGGGTTCATGAAGTCGCAGTCCTTGTCATCTCCTCCTACAATGTCCTCCAAAACATTTGGAGGGCTGACTTGGTGGTCAGAAGTTTCCTAAGACGTCCTTGGCCATGGAAGGACCTTATTTCCCAATCAGTGTTGAAGGATAGTTTTGTGGGTCACACTGATCCAGAATGAGGCTGTTTTCCTTCAGAACTTGAAAACTTTGCTCCAAGCTCCCCTTCCCTGGAGGACTGATATCAAGAAGCCAGCTGTGGTTCTGAAGAGCTTTGCTTTACAGGTGATTTTTTTTTTTTTTTCTCCAAGAAAGCTTTTAAGATTTTATTCTTGTGTTAAAGTTCTGGAATCTTAATTATGGTATATCTAGCTATAGATATTTTTGTCATGGCTGATTTGAGTTCTGTATACCTCACTTAACTGTATGCCAAATTATCTTTCTCTACCAGTGAAGTTTTCTGCCATGATGTCTATGAACAGTTTTTTTTTCTATCATTGTACTATTTCCTGCCTTTTCATTTAGTGCCATAAATCTTATGCTATTCTCCTTGTCTCACCTTGTAGCTTTTGGGTGATCTCTCATGGTCTCTTGCTAATTAAAACAAAACAAAACAAAACAAAAAACCTTCTTTTTGGGGCCAGGGAGATAGCTCCACTGCACAAGTGCCTGCCTGGCAAGTGCAAGCTCATGAGTTCGAACCCTGATCCCACCAAAAAACAAAACAAACAAACAAAATACCACATTAATTTAAAAAAATATTTCTTTTTATGATGAATAACTGCAAGCGTACCTTCAATATCTGAGATGCTGTCTTTGCCTTGAATTATTCTCTTGCAGATACTTTTAGTGGAATTTTTATTCTTCTGGTATCTGCTTGAATCTGCCAATGGGTTCTGTTTCTTTCCTATGCTGAGCGTTCATAGCTTTCATAATTTCCTTAAGCTTCTCTCGTTTTTTCCTTTGTATCTGCTATAGAATCACTAGCATTGTGAATACCGTCTCTGTGTTTAGCTGAGAAATTATTTCTGATTTGATTTTTTTTCTAGAGCCTTATTCAGTTGATTTGTTCTTACCACTTCAGGCAGGCCAAGTGGGTGGCTTTTGAATTGTCCCACCTCATAACCCCCTGGGCTTGTATTTGCTAAAATGGATGTCTAGGATTATTTAAGAGTCTTCTCACTTTCTTTCTTTCTTTCTTTCTTTCTTTCTTTCTTTCTTTCTTTCTTTTCTTCCTCTCTCTCTCTCTCTCTCTCTCTCTCTCTCTCTCTCTCTCTCTCTCTCTCTCCTTTCTTTCTTTCATTTTTGTGGTACTGGGGATCAGACTCAGAACCTTGCACCTGCCAGGCAAGCACTTATTCCACTGAGCTATCTCGCAGCCTATCTTCTCATTTTCTTTTCTTAGTTTAATTCCTGGGGTGATGCTTACAAACTACCTGTGGTCAGTTGTTTTATTGCTGCTACTTAGAACACTTAGAAAATGACTACTTCTCTGAGGTATCATCCAGATGTAGTGTGATTTGGCTTTTTAGCCTGTTGTAAGATCTTGCACACTCACTTTGTTGGGGATGTGAAGTTGCTGCCTGTTTGGCCCAGCCCCTGGCTCTTTGACACTGTGTCACAGTATTTCCTATGACCCCTAAGTCAATCTCAGTCTCGGAATACTAGGGAGAACAGCTGTTTGGAATGTAGGACTATTTATAATGTTAACATAGGACTACCACCAATAACAGTAGCAACAATCACAGCCTAGAAAATGACAAATGGAGGTAACCATTAATTTGTGATCTTTATGCACACGAACTAGATACACAGTTACATGCCAAAATCTAAAACAGATCAGAAAGTTACATGCAGTATGTAAGTCCTTCCTATAGCAAATTTACCCTCAGGAGTTCAAATTTAAAAGAGGTTCAGGAAAAACAGAAAGGAAGTCCATTTCCAGGTTTGTCTCTACTGTCTCTGGTAGACAACTAACGGAGGCAAAGTCTCAGTCCATACTGACTTATCCCAGCAGGCAGCAGTAGCTTTTGGCGGTGTCGTGGGTCATCTCAGGGAATCTGCACCTTCTGGCTGAGGCCAGATTCACCCACCCTGCAGTCCTCCCTCAGTGTGCCCAGGCCTGAGCCCAGCCGAGAGCCGCCAGATGGGGCCCGCAGCTACCCTGAGTTCGGAGCTTGGCAGTCTCCTCTGCGAGATGGATTCGACCAATACCTTTCCCAAGAGGGCTACTGAGTCCTCAGCACTCCCTGCGAGCTAGCTAATTCATCACAGCTGCCGTTCCCCTCTGCCTCTGCACCTCTCCATGGAAGCCACTGGGGTCTCCAGCTGTCACTGTGTGTCTGCAAGTTTGAATCACTTCTCTTGTGCAGTGAGCCCTGTCTCAGAGAAGGTGCCACCCGCTACCTCCCTCCTCTTTGTTTTGGTTTCTCCCTTGGCTCTCTCTCTGGGGGCTTCAGTTGGTGCCTCAGATCCCTCCTGGATTGAGGAAGGCCACTCCCCTCCATCTTGCCTTCCTCGTAGTCCAACAACTGGACAGCAACATTCAGAGAGGCTCTTTCTCTGCCATTTACCATTCCACCATCTTGGGGCCTCTTCCCCTCTCCCTGTTTTCTGAGTGCTTTTCTGTTTCCCCAGATTACTTTTCAACTATGTTATTTTTTAAAGTAACCACTAGTTCTGGATGTTTTTTAAAAATGTACCACCTAAGACTGACCTTTCCGAAGAATACCATCCCTGTTACCGGGAAATGAAAGCAGGATAATATATATAATTAGGTGTGTGCATTAAATACATACTAGCAATCTAGAGCCTGGACACATAGAGATAAGAGTTGTGGCAGAAGCAGCATGCTAAGCTTGTCCTCTACAGATGGGGACAAGAACATGGGGAAGGAGAAGAGTGAATCACGAATGCTGGGTGGCATCTCTTGCAATGCAATTGTCACAAAACAGGACAACCAACTTCACATCTACCAAACGAAACAAAATGGATTAATGTGGACACAAATGAAAAGAGATGGTAAAATTTTAAATCATTATATAATAACTATGAACTTTCAAGTGAAACATAATGATACAAAAGAGTATAAAAACGTGGGGGCTGGGGAGATAGCTCCGTGGTACAAGTGTCTGCCTGGCAAGTGCAAGGTCATGAGTTTGAATCCCAGTCCCACCAAAAAAAAAAAAAAAAAAAAAAAAAAAAAAAAAAAAAAAAAAAAAAAAAAAAAAAAAAAAAAAAAAAAAAAAAAAAAAAAAAAAAAAAAAAAAAAAAA